>JAYJMH010063191.1:0-11981 GCA_036873815.1 Phacellophora camtschatica | reverse complement strand
ACTATCAAACGCTCTCATCAAATAAATAAAACGTTTTTTCAAGATTTCATGATAAGAGCCGATCAACAAATATAACACCCTTCGATTTGAACTCAATGGTTGCTCCCGCCAAATTCTGTTACCCATGCAACGTTCAGCATTCGATGCTACTTATTTTTCTTATTTGTCAATTTCCTGTGAAAAAAGTCACAGGCCTGTTGATATGGAATGTCGAAATATTTTAAAAGCCCGTTATTTTGTGATAAAAATTTGTCAGTGTCCCGTGCCTTATTTCACCGGCCCCGTATGTGTCATAAATATTGAGAGGTCCCTTAGGAACATCTTCATAGAATCGCCAAAACTAAAAGAACTCTGAAGGCTCACCTCCGAGAATGGACGTTCTTATTTTACGTTCTTATAAAAAAAGCCACAGTGCTATTTTTGATTTTCCGTTTCTACGTGGAAACTGCATATGATGCATTAACTAATGTTTAACGCTCGAGATTGACAAAAAACGATTATCAAAATTATCCTCATTATTTGCAACAAAATCCATTTCTGAATTGAGGAACCAAGTGAGAGAAAATTATTTCATAATTGCTTTTATTTTAGAAAAACCTGGCTTATCTGAGAAAATTTGAGTTTATCTGAGAGAATCTCAGTTTATCTTTAGAATATCCCAGTTTTCTAGAAAATCAAGGATTTTCAGAGGAATTGGGTTTTTCTGCGAAGAATTAAAATTTCTTTTAAATAAAATTGAATCAATAAAACAACACAACAGCAACAACCAAGTTTTTATTCTGGTCTGTGTTCCGTAACATTCCGATGATCAAACTTTGAATAATTGTTGAAAATAAGGCAAACAAAATTATCCGCTTTCAGCAATTGTTCGGAAACCAGTCTCTGTATATAGTGACATATCAGTTCAGGGAGCGATGCAGAAACTGTGTACCAGTCCAATTGTCCCTCCAACATAACCTTAGCCCTCCCCCCAATTTGCCCACTTCTTGTTTTATCTTCAGACTTGTCTCACACTTGACTTTGAGACATTTGAATCAATTGGTTAGGAATAGACTTGCTCCAAGTCTGTTACATTTTGTTAATCAGTAAAAATAAAATATATATCACTGTGGAGGAAAGTACCCTGCGGAGGAACGTTTATAAGCCCAAATTTGACCCAAAAAATTTGACCCTCAAAGGTTAAACGGTGTGCCCCTGGGTTTTTGTGAAACCCACTGACCCTTAATGCTGTGAATGAATTGGTACCTTCTTTTAATTAGTAATTTTGACCTACTTTTAAGGAGATTTGATTTTTGAATCAAAGTTTAAAGACTTTATGAGGGAAATGGGCCCAGTTGTTGAGAGCTGAAGCAAAATCTACCCATATTGGGGTACATACTTGACACTACATATCAATGGGACGCCCACCGCCAGTACGGTAAGAAACAGAACAGACTAGATTTATGACAAACTTTTGCGTTTCTTCTTTCTTCTCATTTTCTTTCGCATTTTCCTTTTTTTTCGTTTTGCCAGGCAGATTTTGAAGGCCATATTTTAAGAAATACATCATGTAGCTTTGGCTCATCGAAGTCGAGGTTCCATTCCTTGCAAAACTCTTTCCAAAAAAAAACAATTATGGAAATTGTTGGGGGTGGGAGCTGAAGCCGGTTCCAAAACGCCCCTGTGAAACGTGTTCATTCAAGAGATGGGTTACGAAGATGTAGCCTCGCTCCCACACGTTATGAAATGTTGTGTATAGACATGGCATAGACTCATGTAATGTATCAGATTAAGGTTTGGAAGATAAAGACTAGATTAAACTTGGGGACTTGCAGAGTGCCCATGAAAAAGGAAACTTTGATAGTTTATTAAAGCTTTATGGTTATCAGCAATGTTGTGGTGAAGAATTACTTGAATAGTAATAAGGATAGAATAGGAAACATCGTCTTAAAGATTCCTGTATTATTTAGCCATAATTATTCATATATATTCGTCACTGAATTCTTGCTCGGAGCCTATTTAACGGATGCTATTTACACAGTTTACAATGTTTTAAATCCAAGAGCCAAAAAAATTTTAAATTTATTAACTTTACAAAGAGATGCTTTGTATATTCTGCCAAGCATCCTGACCAGAGTGGTTTCAGATATATTATTTAAAGAAAAGCCGATTCGCCACAACGCACTACTGAGATAAAATCCTCAAATAATGGAAATAGCGGGAAGCCACACCATTGAAATGGATAATTACACGAGTTTGTAAAAACCGGACCATGAGACTCTAGGACCCCTGAGACCCCTAGGACCCTTAAGTACTGAAAGTAAAAAGGACATTTAACACCAGAGGGTCGCCCCCACAGCCAAGCTGCCAACAATTCGTCAGATGTTTGATTTTATTTTTCAATCGATCCAGCACACTTCCGGTCTGTGCATCTATTTGTTTTGAGGTTGATACTGTTTACTGTCGTGCTTGTTACATGATACCATTTGTTGAGCACATGGGTGGCAACACAAAACAGGGGGCATGATTTTCAAACAATATCTATAGTACTGCGGTTGTATCCACAGAAATAATCATACCTGAAAAGAAAATCGAGAATTACCTCACCCCTGTATACGGACGCAACTAGGAGTTGATTCTCAATTGCCCTTTTGACTTTTTTAATATGAAAATGGAGTCTGTTGATGATGTAATCGAAAAGTTGTCGGACACATTTAAATATTAAGAATCGTCAATTTTCCCTGCTGGGACTATTTTCCCTGCCGGGACCATTTCCTGACTATTTATCTGCCCGGGAGTATTTTCTTGATAGCTTGAACTACCTTACAGGTATTTTGGAGTCAAATTTTATATTTTCGAATTTTTCAGTTTTCCAATATCGATTTTCGTTCTCGAGATAGTCAAAGTCCCAAAAGCGACCAAAATATGTTCCTGACTTCTGGCAAATTTCGACGAATTTTGTGTTTATCTCGCAAAAAATCAAGAATTTAATAAATCAAGCATCCTATCAAGGAAATACTCCTGTGCAGCTAAATAGTTTAAATTTTCGAATAAATTATACTGACATTGTCCCTGATCATGATATAAAACACAAAAAGTTCTGCCCATAAGACATCTAGCAAAACCTATTGATACACCCTTCTGCCACACCCTTTTGGACCCGGAAACTGTCATTTGCGCTGTTTTGTGCAGTGACGAAAATTCCTTAAATTAGTGCCTGCTTTTTCATGCCATATAGTGCCCTCCATTCAAGAGCTCTCCTGATTTTTCAATCTTACTAACTTGATATATTTGCATCTATGTATTCATATATTTCATATTTTCATGTTTAATTCTTTTAAGGAGGGTTGCCCTTAAACAAGTTGGTTTTCAAGTGGCCCTCCGATAAAACAATTCCAGTCTGAGGAAATAAACTAAAAAGCTATTAACTAAATCAAATTAAATCAATAAAACACTTATTTTAAATATTTAAAACATACGTACAATAATGTTCAAGATTTACAATCAAAACGAAAGAAAAAATGTCTGTTTCTAAATAGTTTTCTTTAAACTTTACAGAGAGGCTTTGACTCGGCTAACAGGCTATTCCATAGTTTAGCACCTCTACAAGAAAAACATTCCTGGCCATTTGTTGACCTTTTCATCGGTAACCTTAAGTCGTTCCCCGTATTGCGAAGGCTATATGATGAGCAAATACGATAACTCACTCACTCGCTCATGTATATTTCTCATCTAAAAGTCCTATTGGTGGAAATTTTCAAAACGCTCAAAAGCTTGAATCCTTTTGTTTTAGATTAAAACCATCTAACTACTCGTCGCGAAATCCATTCGATTCGCAACATTTAACTAACCAAGTAACATTTTGTACTAATAGTCTGAGATGATTAGGGCCTCAGATTTGAAACGGATTACAAAACAAACTCAAGACAGCAGATAATCTGATATTTTCAAAAAAATCAGAAGGCCAGAATTGTAAATGTAATGTCTGTAAATACAAATGAAATTTTTTGCTTGTAAATATACCAACAAAAAAAATTGTCTTGTTTTTATCTATTTATTTAGCACTTTGTAAATATGTAATAGTAATGGTTGTTATCAATCGGTGTAGATTAGTCCTTTAAAAATACAGAGCTAGAAATAAACATCGATTTAAATTACATTTATACATGCATACAGAAGCCTATCTTCTTGCACTGCCTTTTCCACTGTGTCCAAAAAAGTTAATGCGGTCGTTTACAAGATCCAGATCTGTGACAATGACTGGGTGTACCCTGCGATTCTCCCTCTGTACCTGTGTGATGCTTAGTTTATGCTATCTCATGTTTATTGCCATCCTTAAAGCGTAGTCCAGAACAATAACAAGCAGAAAAGGGGCCAATGTGTCACTCTGGAGAACACCATCTCACCATCAGAGATGCGACCTGTTCTTTAGTCTTGGAGTAGCTTTCCGCAATCGCCTTCAATACCTTCTCTGGTACACCATATTCTCTCAGTATGTCAATCATCTTCCCTTGATGTTTGGTATCAAGTTGGTGATCGCAGTAGATAGATTCCGTTCCTTGACTCCGTTTCGCTCCGCAGCAGACAGACTCCTTGCATAATTCTCCTCAGTGCTACTATCTGTCCCACCGTTGTGCTCTCATAGCGAAATCCATTCCAGAAGGTCCGTAGCAGAGGATCTAGCACAGGCCTGAGACGATTGAGCACCATCATGTTGAAGGTCTTAGCAACAAGCGAGCTGTGGACAATACTTCTGTAATTATCTATGTTGGTTAGGTCACCTACTTTTGGTAATGGACAATGTTGAGTGTTCTTCACAATTCGGGAAGTTCACCGGATCTATAAGCCTCGTTGATACATACTTGCTATTTCCACACATGACGGTTGCCTTAGCCTTCGCGTACTCTTCCATAGTGAATTGACCGTCAAGTATGGGTAGATCATGGAATACTGGAACCATGGCTTCGATTTTCTCTTCGATCTCAGGAGGATTACCAAGAATATTCTTGACCTGACAGTAGACAACAGAGCTTTTCAAAGAATGGTCATACGTTGTCCAAAATTGAAAAGGGCACCTTTTGTAGGCTTATTGTCCACATCCCGTTTGTAGTTGTCCACAATTGGTTATTCACATTTAGAGGGCTGGTTGTTCATTTGGACAATGCTTATACCGTTTAAAAGGCCTGAGGAACAGTAATCTATACATCCTAGTCTATTCATGGCTTTGAACAAATGAGGGGTCACCGATTCTCTCGCCCGGGCTTGAAGTTGAAATAGCAAGATGCACTCCTCGTACTTTAGGTGTAGCCGACACCTTTTTACTTGACCGTTTGGTCTGTATGCAAACCAATTCCACGTTTAAAGACATTTGAGACTTGCCGTTCTATTAGACCTTCAGATCAGAAATAAATTGCTAGGGATGCTCATCCGTTAGTCTTTGTCCACTGCACCAGTGTAATGCTAGTGGGGATGCCATGGGGTTTTCATCAATTGCCCAACGTGAATCCCCGGCTAGTGGAGGGTGAATGGATGGATGTGCCTTAATTTTCCATTCTAGGATAGTCTCTTGCGAGATATACTCTCCAATGCCCTAAAAATATGTTAGCTGTACTGTTAAACCAATCAGAAGTTGCAAATTAAATGATGAGGTAAACTATTACCACTAAAGTTTTTGTAAAGGTACTTGACACATTATGAGTTCGAATTTATAATAATATATTGTTGTCAGTCACTTGGGTGGCCAATAAAATACTATGGCTTTGGACGCTTTTTGATGGATGACAAAAATAATACAAATTCTTAAAATTGATTACTTTCCTTAGATCGTCTCAAAACACAGTTTATTCTTATGTTTACAAAGACAAAGAAACACTTGGTCTTCAGGGTTGTTTGCTTATTGAGTTATAAACAACAACGTTATGAACAAGGATTGTTGTTTGGTTGTAAAACAATTAATGCAACTATTATTGCAGAGTTTTGATACATGTTTCTTGGAATTACAGTAAAAATGGCATTTAATAGCGTGGTAAAGGAGGACGGAATCACGGGTGAAATATTTTCGAATCACGTTTCACGCATAAAAAAAACTTCCTTCTACGTTTCTCAATAATTCTGGGCTGCAGCGCTCTCTACTTACTATCTAACGATAAGATTTATATTTTTGTAGTTATTTTATCTTTTCTGCGTCATGGAAATGTATGTAAATAATTTTAGAAAGTGAAGGAACTTGAAAGAACTTAAGAAAGCTCCTTGGCCTTGACTGGATATTTTGTTAGGTAAGGTACGGCCAAACATTAACTAACATATGTCGCGTAACAATGTTGCCCAGTTTGGCCGTACCTTAAGCGTAGCATGAAGATCATTTAAATAAAATACAATGAAAAATACAATGAAAATATAATTGCAATTGAATGACATTGTTTCAACATAACTGCATCATCCATTGGTTTAACAGCAAGGAAGTGAGGTTTGTTTTCCTCATGTTTGCATTGTTCCCGCTCCATGACTTCAGATTTGTTGTGAGCGAGTGATTGTATTTAACGTGCTGGCCTGCGAAAGTCTCGAGATGACTTGTTTCTAGCAGGGAACACGGGTGAACATGCCGCTTCCCTCCGAAGGACGAGGAAACGAGCTGGTCAGTTGCCTGGAAGGTTGCCCATCCAAGTGTTGACCCGCCTAGAGCATGCTTAACTTCAGTGATCTGAAGGGAACTGTTCAGCATGCTCAGCCACTCGCTTCCTAACTCTTCTTGGTGAAAATAACTCTTCTGCTGAAGTTTGTTTATTCCATCCGCCCGACCTCATACATCTGCTCAGAAAACAGAAGGCACAATGGATACGTCCTTTGGCTGGGTTTATGGACTGTAGGAAGAGGGATTGGATATTTTCAAAATGAGATGATAACGAACTTGCCTCTTCTCTATTACTTTATTGATCCTTCTTCAGTCTTGCGAGGAAATGAAGTTTTTGTTGTGGGCAGCCATTGTGGAACTAAAGTAATTTGAGATTGGAACGGCTGGAGGTGGAGGAAAAACGAAAGGAAACTTATTTTTGAAGGAATGGCGACATTGTTACGAAACGAGGTTGGTAACAGGATAGCTCAGAAATGAAAATTTCTGATATACCACCAAGGATTCCCTTTTGTCTACGTTACTGGAATCAAAAAGCACGATTTATGAACAATGAACACGAGGAGGTAATTGTTCCAATATTTTATTTGTTTCTTAAAGCTTGAATACGTTAGCTGATTAAGTTTTTTATCATCTTTAAAATCTGTCAAAACAGCGAAAGTAAACTGTTCACAGTTCCCTGTTTATCATCGTTGACTGAGCTCGCCAGAGCTTTCTGCAATTACAGATGGCTTTTCCAATGTTTGAGTATGTCTACTTAAAGTTTTAGTTACTTAAGTTTTAGTAACAGTTTCGACTGAGTCTTGTCTTCTTGAGTAACGATTGCCCCGCTGCATCACTGAGATAAATAAATCCAAATCTATTATTCACTAAATGCTTTCAAGGTTTTACTTATATACTTAGTGTGCTGCAATTTAATATGTGGCAAAGAACATTGTTATTGGGTAAAACTAATACTAATAGCGTTTTCTTTCGAAATTATGGCCTTTCAAACTAATACATTATTATTATATAACATATGCAGATCTGCTGATGATGACACTACAATCTTGTTTGGGATGGAACATTTTAAGTTTCTTTGGGAATAATGAAGTTTCAAATAACACAGTGTATATAAATATTGTATTTAATCTGCGTATGATCTTGTGGGGCGATTGTCAAAATTTTGATATTAGCCAATCGTGCACAAAATTTTTCTCACGTTCTTAAGAATCCTGCTATTTGAATAGTTGCTATTAAAAAATAGACTATATAATTGTTGAATGAAATGCAACTTTCGTCTTTGCTGAAGTGAACATGGTCATCAATATTTGTTATTAACGTGTGCTGGTTAAAATAAATTTTCATTTAAAGTGCTCAGCACAATACGGTCGGAACCGGTTGGCTGGTTGCAGCCCCCAATAATCTCAAGAACGATAGTGATTTAAAATAAGTGATTAATTAAACTGTTGTTGTCCATTGTTCTGAGATCAATAAGTTCACCAATCTGCAACAGCTTCCAACAGCACTGAGTTAACAAACAAGACGTGCGTATTTGTCCTATGCTGCAATTTAACTTAGTTCAAAACCGATCGTTGTGTTTTTATCTTCAGAGCTAAGACACTGTGGATTTTCTTTTTTGGCCGGTAAGAAGTGTTTTAACCGGGGTTAACGCCAACCCTATATGTCCTTGCCAGAATATTTACATTAGATGATGATGCGCTGGAGCGGAAGTGCGTTTTGTTCCGTTCTGTGAAATGTCAGTTGTCACATTTCTGTCTGAGTTCAATTTAGGCATGGAAGCTCGAGCTTCATATCGAAGAAGTGTTGAAGAAAGCTTATTTTCATTTCACCACTCTACATCCCCTTTTTCTTTCTCTTTAACTCTGCTTTTTAATATTTTTCTTATCGTTCCTTCTCATCCTGCTTACTTTTCGGTTTGCAGAGACAGGTGCATTGGTACCACCTCCGAAATTCTTCCAAGGTCCAAATAACCCACCATAGAAAGCCTAACTCCACAGGCACTTGGGTCCCGATGTGCGTATTCCAAACTTCCTGCCGGGTGGGGTGGTGTTAAAAGAAATAAGACAGAGCAAATATTCACTTTCGAAGTTCTAATTTATATTTCTGAATTATTAAAAAAAAGGTAATTGGCAGGGAATTTCTCTTATCCATCGACCGCACTGCCTAATCTCGGTTTTCTCAGCTGATTATGATAGTATATGGTATAACCAATAAATTAAGCCTTACACTATTTTCGGAATTAGCCAAAGTCACGTGACACTATAAATGTAAATTCCTTAGAATATATCCAATTTCAATATAAGAATTTCAATATAAGAAACCCGATTCGGGCTCGCCTGGTTGAGAGCTTTCCGATGATATATACATGTCTGCTTTTTGCTGATATCAGCAACTTTCAACTATGACGTCATACCTTTGAAAATGTCGGTAGAACAGTAGCTTCATAGGCTTCATACGTTCTCAGAAAAACTTTCTGTTACAATCAACAAAAACACAATTTGTGGTAAAAATAAAAAGATAAAAAGAATAAAAGATAAAAACATTCAGAACTTCATTATTTTGCAATTCAAATAATTAGATTTTGCTTTGAAGCAGCTGAACAAAAAAAAAATTGCTTTTGCTAGAGCAAGGAAACAAATACCAGCATTCCTAATATTTCATACTCATAGACATTTTATAAATAGTAGAAATTTTCTAAACTCCTTTTTAAACATAGTCAGTGTTCCCAAAAACTGTGTATATTTGTACACACTATTTTGTAGAGGAATAGGTACTATCGTTTTGATATTTTTTCTATTCTTTTCATAAAAGAGTCTTCATATTAATGCTAGATACCATGCCTGGCTCAATTTGCTGACTAATATTAAGATTTTCCCAACAACACCCAAAATTGGGGGGGGGGGGTTTAATTGAAGGTCGTTTAACTGTGTTAAATTTTACTTTTCTTATAATGTTTGACTTAGAAAGTCAGTTCAGAAATTTCTCTGCAGTGGCTATAGGAAATTATGCTCATTGTCAAACCCCAGGGCTATTGTTTTGCAGAGACTCTAAATTTAGGTTTCCGCTGTGTACAGGTCATTCGTTTTTCCTTAGATATTGCCAACCAAGTTATTAAACTTTAAATCAAACCATCATCTATCTCCAGGGAGTACTCTTATATAAACTTGGAGTATAGGTCCGTGCTTGCAAAAAATAATAGAAGAACCTTGATCTTGCCCTTCTTTTGTAGATTTTTCAAAAGCCTTTGACTCGGTTGATAGAAATAAAATGTTTGAAATTATAAAGCTGTATAGAGTTCCAGACAAAATGATCGCTGCTTTTAGAACTCTTTACACCAACACTTCGTCAACTATTCTTACTCCAGATGGAGAAACGCCACCTTTTCCTATCAAGGCGGGTATCCTTCAGGGTGATACTCTTGCCCTTTCCTCTTCATTATTGTCGTTGATTATGTACTTCCGATGTCAGTAGATAACATTGCTGATAGTGGCCTCCAGATCAGCCGAAGAATGAGCTCCTGCTACCCAGCTAAGTATCTTACGGACATTGACTTTGCAGACGACATAGCTTTGATCAGTAGCTCCCTGAAAAATGCTCAGTCCCTACTTCAATCTTTAGGGCAAGCCTCGAACCGTGTAGGTCTCTATCTAAATGTGTCCAAGACAGAGTATGTTAATAAATGTACATCCGACAATGATTTGATCATCAAAACCTTGAATAATTCATCTTTTAAGAAGGTAGACAATTATAAATATCTGGGGTCGTACATCTCATCCTCCCAGACAGATTTTCTTGCGAGGAAGGGTATGGCTTGGTCTGCATGCAACTATAAGCATCAGATCTGGTCATCCCAGTATAGTAGAAAATTTAAACTAAAAATATTTAAAGCAACAGTAGAGCCCATCTTACTCTATGGGTCAGAAACGTGGACACTATCCAAGCAGCTTGAAAGAAGACTGGATGGAACGTACACCCGACTCCTAATGAGAGTTCAAAACCTCTCATGAAAGCACCATCCAACCACTGCTCAAATATACGGCAACCTGACTTCTGTCTTTTCAGTTGTGCAAGCTAGAAGAGTCCAGTTTGCCGGCATTTGTTGCAGAGCTAATTTCTTTTCTTCTCCTGTGGGATCCTGTACCTGGTAAGACCAAAGGTCACAAACTGTCACTCACTGATGACATCGCTAGGGATACAGGCATCAGAAAGGAGGACCTCAGTAATGCAATGATGGACCGGAAATTCTAGCGCAATAATATGAACTTCGTTGTTTCGACTACGGTCGAACAATGATGATGATGATAGGTCCGAAAATTTAGAGTTCTTAATTTTCAGTTTTTGGTGTCGGTTAGGAGTGCCAAAATCCCATTTAAGCATCCTTCAAGGATGTGTAATTCTAAATATTTAATTTGAAAGTTCAGTTAGCAAAGCTTTATATGTATAAGGGTTCTTAATTTGGCTGTTGTCAGAAATTAAAAGCCACATCAGAAAAAACAGTTATTTTCGATAATTTTAACATAACATGCATATAATTGTCAGAAGTTTATAAATATTGGATTCAGATTAATCTTATTCTTGTTAGGCCAACATCGTTGGACTAAATAGAACTAACTTGATTGAAATTGACAAAAGCCCGTTTGAAGTATTGGCAGATGACCACTTTTAGAGCGCCCACCGTGAAACTTTATCTATAAGGTACCAAGTAAAAATACAACGATAATAGTATATGTACGTTGAATTGTCTTGTATAATGTTCCTCGTTATACTTTTAATCGGTGTATACTGTATATAAATTGAAGATTCCTTCAATCATTTGACTGATTAAATTAAGGAAGGAATTATTTGGCTTACTAAACTACATATATCCAAGTACGGCCGTGTGTGTGCAAAGCGGTGGGAGGGTGGTCGAGAATTTGTTCCAAATCTGTTTTGCTTGGAATTTGAATAAAAGGTATCTAAAAACTCGCGTTTCTGGTCTTTATAAATGATGCTGTCTCATTTGAGTGTTTGACGATTTTGCTTTCAGGTTTAGGCTCTTTTGGCTCGTTTTTACTTTGATTTCTATTTTTTCTACGGCTTGCTGCGAGTTGCATGCATTGGAATTTCATATTAACAGCTTACAACGTCACCCCTACTGCTTGTTCCCTAGCTTAAATTGTCTTTAAATTGAGTAAATAAATTAAATCAATCGTGATATTTGAAGCTACATTTTATATTTGTAGATAATATTTAGGAAAATTCAAAAGGTTTCAGCAGCATCGGAATAACGCTTCTCGAGTTGTATCATAAAATATAGTAGGGGGGTTTCATTTTAAGGGCTAATTTCGAATTATTAAAAAACACAATCGTAAAACAATCATCAAACAAAAGT
>JAYJMH010063180.1:0-11982 GCA_036873815.1 Phacellophora camtschatica | reverse complement strand
TTAGTATTTTTGCGGAGGCATTAATGATAAATGGAAACATCATTTTCCTTTTTGTGAATGTTTTGCATGAAATGATGAATTCAGTCAGTAAAACGATTATATTAAAACCGTCTGCGGAGTCTCTTCAGTCAGTAAAACGAGTATATTAAAACCGTCTGCAGGTTACTGATCTTACTGATAAAAGAGGTAGACTTGGAGTATTTATAATACTCCTCCGCAGACGGTTTTGATATACTCGTTTTCCTGACTGAAGAGACAGACTTGGAGCAAGTCTATTGGCCAATAGGTCGTATACGCAATCTTGGCCAATACGTACAGCAGCGACATTTCGAAATCCAGTTGAAAACTAAAATGCTCCATTTAAAAGCAATACACGTGTGTAAAAGTTTGAAAAAGAACCAATCAGTCCATATAATCTTTCTGCACAATGCCTGTTACAACTGCTTCAGAAGAACGATTTTTCAGCAAGCTAAATTTGATTAAAATGTTTTTGCGAGGCACCATGGCCCAGGAAAGCCTGACTGATTTTGCGAAAAAGTGGACTTCAGTGACGTTATTAAGGCATTTACACTAAAATGGCCTGCAAAGCTTTATTTTAACATTTATCGACTTTCTTTTCAATGAAGTACAAGTGAAGGTTAACTAAAAGATTTAACTTTTTTGTAATGAATGACAATAAAAAAGTAAGATTTATTTTATGGTAACTATTTGTGATAGTGGAATATTTGTCCTACTGTTAAAATTGTTTTGTTGAACAAGGATATTTTCAGAGAAATTGTAGACTATAATTTCACAATTTAGCAGTATAAATGCTCAAATTAGAGAAGTGCGTTTCCCCAAACAGGGACGTTGTCGCAATGACTTCATGTTAGTTACCAGACCTCTCAAATGAAAATTCAAAAGATCTCAATATTCCGATTGTGGGAGAAATTTATTCCACATAATTTTACACTTTTGAGTAATCATTGATTCACAAAACAAACACTTTACGTCACAAATTCTTAATTTCTTTTGTTTACTGCGAACCACTCACCGCGTTTAGCTCAAAATAACGAATTCATTGATGATGATGCATCTTTATGAATTATTTCATCTTGATCGGTTGATGTTGCGACACCATTTGGTACACTAGTTTTTGCACGAAAGAAGCAAGGCGCTCTTGACACATAGTTCATCTAAAACGGTTTTTCACTAACTTTAACTTTGAGAATGCACGCTGGCAACCTGTGGGCCCTGTTGGTACAGTTACAACAATTTTGTGGAGGAGGTAAAGTTGTGGATAAGCACTTTCTTAAATCATAATGTGTGTTTACGAACTGTGCTACATGTTACGGGAATCAACCTAAAATGATGCTAAAATGCGCATATGCGGATATGAATGGGATTTTGTGCGTTTAGTTTAGCCCTGGCTTTGTTTATTACATTGCAAATAAGAATCGATTGAGGATAATCTCCTTTTGTTTTAGTTACACATGATTTACATTCTATTTTCATTATTTTTCAGAAATTGTTAGAGGAAAGTGAAGCCATAAAGAAGTAATATCGTTCTTGTTGCGTGGTGAAACTAGCCATGACAGGTAAATTAAACCATTTAGTTATAATTTTAGCTCATCAAACAAGCATAATTTTGGTAAATAAATTTTAATGAATTCCCTACATTTTAATACATTACAAACTCTTTTTTATAAGAAATCAAAAATTCTTTAAATTTTCTCAAATTTATTACTGAAACTTTCTTAAAGGTATCTTAAGTTTCTTGAGCAGTACATTTTAAACACAATGGCTAAAATACACTTACATGTCTTAAAGTCGGAAAGACACCATGTGGCACTTACGTGCGTGTTACTATGATTTCCCTTAAATTTCTATAAATGCATAATTACAACAACAACAAACATTTGTCTTGACATTCTGTCTTAGTACTGAAAGTTTCTTAACTTTCCAACAGCTCCAGTAAACTGGTGTCTTATAAACTGGTTTCTTATTAGATACAATGTGTGTACTATGCAAACAATAATGTATTATAATTTATAAATGCTACACAAGGCTGCAGAGGGAACGTTTTGTGTTTTTGTTATTTAGATTTTTTTTCTTAACAACAACCGTTGCAATTTGGTTCACGCGTACGTTCTAGAGAAAAAAGTCAAGAAACAAAATTAAATAGGGCTAGCCTTGTTTGTAACATTACATTGATGAAATTCCCATAAGTACAAATATGTTCAAACTTCCATGTCTTTTTGGTCATTTGGGAGAGAAAGAGGCCAAAATAACCATCCACTGTGAAATACATGGATATATTCGAGACCCCCGGCGGCAGTACCTCCCAACTTGGATAGGGGGCGTGTCCGAGAAAATCTTGAGTTGACCCAAAAATGTAATGGAACGAAAACAGTAACCCAAAAATATTACATTATGGCCCAAAAATATAACTTTAACATTATGTTATGATGCAATTTTGCTGGCTGTAACATCTTTTCATTAACATTTGTATGCTATTTTTTAATATTTTACCAAAAAATATAACATTTCATATATTCAGAGCCAAAGTTATATTAGTTTTTGATGAAAACGTTTTTAGACAAAAAAGGTATTATCGAAATCGAAATCGCAGATCCAAAAATATAAGTCGTCCCCCCCGTGACAAAGAGTTTTTCCGAAATAATTGGCTCTAATTTCTATCCGTGAAAATGAACGTGACAAGGTACAATAACATTTTCACACAATTAAACCTTTTATTTGTTTGCTGTATGTATGGGTAAAATAATCATAATATTCATCGAAATGGGTGTACAATGGAACAAAACTATTCCCTACCACATGCAAATGGTCACTTTTCAAAAGTCCAGAGTCAGCACTGACGATTGAGACGCGACATCCGCGGGCTATCTCAAGATATATGACAAATATTATTCATTCTTAAAATGTATATTTCAAAAAACGTTTTAAGAACGAAAATATACAATTGTTATTTGTCATATATCTGGGAATATCACGCGTACCTCAAGTCGCTCTGATCTAGTGCTAACACCAAAGTTCTATTTTATTTTATTGAATATGCAACCTTGCTGATGAAAAAGATACTGATTTCCCCAAATTTGAATAGTCACCAATGCCTCTATGATCCAAATTTCCTCATCCAGTGCTATGGCAGGTCTAATAAAAACAACAATGAAGTTACCCCCAGTCTAATTTGAGTAAGGTACCTTAATAGTACAATTCGATGCTGATAACAAAAATAAAGCAACTGTTGTTGCATTGTGCGCTTTTGTCTCTGAAGTTGAGGCACAGCCTACCTCAGTATCTCCGCAACAAGAGCAATACCCCCCCCCCCCTAGTATAGACCGTTAACCATGACCAAAAGCGACCACCATTATTCCCTTTCATGTTCATGTTTATGTCCACGCCCACATTGATCAACAAGGACTTTTCCTGCCAAAATATATAACCTTGTATTCAATCAATAACGCGCTCGATCGTTTGAGATTGGATTGGATTGAAGCTCGTTTTATTTGCATTGAACCTCTTGTCGTTCTAGGGAACTTTTCTCGTTCTTTAATTTTAGGCTTGAGTATTTTTTAGATTTATTCTGTTTCCCATTTTGAGGAAACTATTATCTGCAAACTAAATTCTCGTTTTTTGCGCTAAACCTGCTATGGAAATGTAACTTAATATTGTTTTAATTGATTTTTTAATTAATTTTTCAAAAGACTTTTCAAAAAAATTTAAAGAAAAGACACCTTTCCATATGATTGGACTTGACATCGATAATGATTCTGTGCCAAACAGAAATTGTCCAATGTGTGGTTTGAATCGAAAGTTTGCTATGCTTTCAGATCATAGTCAAAATTTAGGCCAGGGAAAATCAGAAAAGTTAATCACTGAAAGTTATGCAATAATTATTTGAAACCACTTGAACAATTCCTTAAATTCTAAATTTCATAGAAAGCTAAGGCATGAATCTAATTATCTAATTTTCAAGTTACGACCGTTTCAGAAGCGAAAAAAAAACAAATAAACCCGAATTACCCCGTATACCAAAATAACCCTTCCCCCCTTACTATGTTTTTCGAGGATTTGAATTCGAAATATTTTGTGGGATTAGATTGAATATTTTCTCTGGGATTGAATTGAATATATTTTTGTTGGATTGGATTGAATCTGTTTTGGGATCGAATTGAAAAAGTTTTTTAGGATTGGGTTAGACCATGAAAAAATCAAAGGAAATGCCAAATAACGCTTTTGGAAATCGAATATGACTTATCTAAAAATTAATTCAATGAGATAAAATGAACAGGCTATAATAAAAATTGATTGGGCCTAAACATCCGGATTATCCGTGCATTTTTACCCTTCGAGAAAAAACGCGGAAATCGCGAAAAAAGTTCTGAAATTTAAAAAATTATATAATTTTGAACATTTCGATGTTTAATCAATGTATTTGTATGTTTCGTCGTCGTGTGATTTGAGCTGCTGGAGAATGCGGTTTTATGTCCAAATTAAGTGAAATCTGTCAAACCTCAGGGTTTTTTCTTCAAATCCAAGAATTATTTCTTGCTGTGGTGTGTGGCACAAAATAAAACGCGGTCGAGAGCCTCGTTTTGATTAAAAATGCAGCTTGTGACGTAATAAGTGACGTAATAGGGCACGCAGTTTTGGAAGAACAGAGATTTGTATGGGCATAGTTGGTTTGCGAAAAGAGAGTAAAAGTTAAAAAAAACATACTGCATTGTTACAATGATCAGAAATAAACTTGGAGCCAACATTGGATATGTATTGAACGTCAGGGAGCATCATTGAACATCAGGAATCATACTAAATTTAAATATTAATGGATTTACGAGGCGTAGGGGCAGCACCCCCTATAGGCCAACAACATCGGACACCGACTACCGACACCAAATGATCTTCACATGCAAACAAGACACTTTTCCTCCTTGAATTTGTCGATGGAAGGTGATTAAGCTGCAATTGGTATCAGTTCATGGCAGAAAAACTTTGCAAGAGTACAGTTTATGAGGAAGACGTGCTGCCCAACCTTGCCTTGACGACTACTTGACATCAGAAATTGCACCAAAGTCCAAAAAGTTCGAGGGGGGGCTGAGACAAGCGGCCTTGCTCTCTACTAGTTACTCGAAAAAACAACGTTACGGGCTGGTCTTAAAAATGATATTTTTAGTTATTGCATTATGAGTTTAATGTTTGGAAGCAAAAATTACAGGCGAGTTTGTTTTGCATTATAAATTAATAGCAATAAACCATTATAAATTATTGCATCGTAGACATTTGCAGTTTACTAATGGGAGTGACTGGAAAGTGGATCCTTCTAAAAGGTATTCTTCTCCAGTTGAAGTGTTATGTGGTTGCAAAAACGTCAATGAACTGCTTTTTAGCCCGGTGATCTGGCCCCAGATTTCTACTTTTTAGCCGCAGATTTCTACTTTTTGGCCGCAGATTCTCTCATCAACAAGACAGTGTTTTCTTAAATAACTGCTATATACACATAAACAATAAAAAAGCAAAAATAAAGTAAATGCTCACTATCTACGATATATGTACTACTTTTTAACGATTTTTTTTTCATTTTTGCAACTTCCCATTTCTTCGGGAAAAGTCGAATTATCTGCAAAACAGTAGGCCCACATTGCTCAAAACTCAAGTTTCGTGAACCCCCGTGCTGGAAATAGCGGTTCTCAACCAAAATAAAGAAAATGCTCACTATCTACGATATGTGCACTAAAATTTAAAGATTTTTTTTCATTTTTGAAGCTTTGAGCCCGCCAATAACAAACTAGTTTTTGAAAATCAGCCTGTCTGGTTTCTTGATATATAGAGTATATATGGCACATACATGTATAGTAGGCTGATGTATTAAATTGACAGAAAGGTCATAGCAATACTCCTCTATTATCTGAAATTAGTTCCATCATTAAAATTTATTCTTTTAATCAATTTTCAAAATAAATTTGTAACCTCTTGCTAAAAATCAGCCTCTGGTTTTTTAAACCAGCTTCTTATTGGCAGGTTTTTACTGTATCTTGTAATAAATTGTTTTTATTTTTTGCAGTTTTCTATTTTTCAGAAGAAGCAGAGCTTTATCCAAGATCCTAGGCCCGTAGTGTCAAATCACATTATTGAAATATTCAAACACAAAAAAATGCTTCTTTATGTTAAAAAGCAATTATACACATAAACAGATAACAAATTCCATGATAAATATATTAACGCTTTTATAAGTTATATTAACACTTTTATATGGAATCACATCATTTTGCTATAGTGTGAGTAGGCCTATGTCCAAAGATTTTATAGTGCAATTCTCTTCCTAGTGTTAACCAAGATTAACACTTTATTATTTACATTTACATATTAAATCGCTATTTCCAGCACGGGGGTTCACAAAACGTAATAGTTTACACTACGGGCCAAAGGTTTTGCACATAATTCGACTTTTCCCGAAGAAATGGAAAGCTTCAAAAACGAAAAAATCTTAAAATTATAGTGCACATACCGTAGATAGTGAGCATTTTCTCTATTTTGGTTGAGAACCGCTATTTCCAGCACGGGGGCTCACGAAACTTAAATTTTGAGCAATGTAGGCCTAAGGTTTTGCACAAAATTGGACTTTTCCCGAAGAAATGCAAAGTTGCAAAAATGAAAAAAAATCGTTAAAAAGTAGTACACATATCGTAGATGGTAAGTATTTACTTTATTTACGTTTGAAAACCACAATTTCCAGCACGGGGGCTCACAAATCATAATAGTTTACACTACGGGCCTAAGGTTTTGCAGATAATCTGACTTTTCCCGAAAAATCGGAAAATTGCAAAAATGAGAAAAAATCGTTAGAAGGTAGCACATCTATCATAGATAGTGAGCATTTACTTTATTTTCGATTGAGAACCGCTATTTCCAGCACGGGGGCTCAGAAATCATAATAATTTGCACTACGGGCCTAAGGTTTTGCAGATAATTCGACTTTTCCCGTAAAAATGGAAAGTTGCAAAAATGAAAAAAATCGTTAAAAGTAGTACAGATATCATAGATAGTAAGCATTTACTTTATTTCTTTTTTATTGTTTTTGCGTATATAGCAGTTATCTGGGCCACTTATAAAACTTGTAAAACTTGCGTTATAAAGGAGGGGTGTAACAAATTTTCAGTGACGTTCTTTGTAATCAAAGAACACGGAAACCTCGTCAGCGACCCATCATGATGCGATGCTATCAAAATGATTTCCAAATACACACGAAATTATTTGAGATCTTGTATTGGTAATAGTTTGATCATTCTTTCTTTTAAAAGCCCAATACATTGTGGATGAAATGGGTTACTTTTACTTGCCAAAATAGTGAGCAGCCTGCAAGGCAGAGAAATTACTCACACAGGATAAAGTTTGCAGAAAGCTTAAATCTAAATCTGTAAATGTTTTTACTGCACCAGGAAAATATATAGTTTAGTCTCCTGGTTTTCAAAATTTAAAATAAACTTCTTACTGAGGCATGGAGGAAGATAAAAAGCACGAACGTGGGGGCAAATTATATCGTGCTGGACTAGGCTCGCTAGGGGAAAGAGGAAAAGCAGTTTCACAAATACGGCATTTGAAATCCCTTGCTTTTTTGCCTGCTATAAAC
The DNA here is from genome assembly GCA_036873815.1 of Phacellophora camtschatica. NCBI lineage: Eukaryota > Metazoa > Cnidaria > Scyphozoa > Semaeostomeae > Ulmaridae > Phacellophora > Phacellophora camtschatica. The sequence goes on along the minus strand of JAYJMH010063180.1, from coordinate 4,352 downwards.
GCTGCATCGACTGTCAAAACATCATGAATTAGATTTTGTACCAAGACATCGTGCACATATTGTTCCTCTTCATATCTACAACAGGCCCATCCATTTGTTCTGGGCATTTCTACATGATTTTACTCGGTCACTCCTCGACACCGACCTTCCTAAAAAACACCAAGCTTGCTTGTTTCTCCTTTGACGGGATGCTGCATTGCTGATTGCTGCTCCTCTCTATCAAAACAATGGAGCCAAAGAAAACCACATAGCGTGAACGTCTAATGGTGATTACCCTTTATTGTTTCTCAAGGGAATTCCATGGCAAGTTCACAGTCAATATTCACAAGCGCGTGTCACTGAAAATTTGTCACACCATTCCTTTATGATGCAAGTTTTACAAACGATATAGAATCCAAAAACCTTGCATCATTAAACCAAACTATACCATATTTTTCAGAATATTGGTAGGTTTAGTATGTAAAATTTTAGCCCAAACTTAGCCAATTTAACAAGGCTTAGTACGTGCACTCCGATCTGTGTCCAACTCTTGACGTCATTCGTGCCCAGATTTTTGTTGCACTTTTTGGATTGAAATGGGGCTCAAAAACCCCGTTTATCAACAAAAACAGGCTTTATATAAAAAAAAAATAATTACATCACCGTAACAAGCAAGGTTGATTTGATTAATCTAGCAAATAAAATGTTCATGTCATATTCACTTTATGGTTATATGATATATAGAATAAAGTTTCATTAGATATCACAGGGCAGTTTATTATCAGATAAGCAAGAAATTTGATCTTATGAGAGAGCAACTTCTGCGATTGAGAGGGTTTCAAAGAGAGGGAAAAGTCTCTGCGGAGAGAAAAAAGAAAAGCTAGCGTATATTTCCTCCATAGAGACCTTTTCTATCAGCATGGTTCCCTAGACTGGTAATATTAGAGCACAAATTCTGGACTTGAAATCCCAACTTTTTGGGGATCATTCAAACCAGGCTTTAATAGTTCTTTTGTTGGAGCTTGAATTTGCCATTGTTTGAAGTTTCAATTACAATTACGAGGCGTGAAAGTCTTTCCTGTATTTTTATTAGTTGTAGTATAGCCTAATTACGACGATCGTAATCAGGGCCATCCCCATAGGGGGGTACGGGGGGCGTTGTACCCCCCAATACTTTATCTGTCGGCACAAACGAGATTTTTGTCGGCAAATTAAGATATATCCCAAACAAAGAAGGCAACTTTCTGTCGGAAATTATTTGTATAAATGTCGTCATTGGACCACTGATTTTTCAAACATATTAGCAAAAAATCCATAATTGTTTTCTGGTAAAGATCACGACTTGCAATTTGCCGACAAGCCTTCTTGTTAGAAAATATGACATGACAGCCCATATAGCATTCTACATTTCAAATTTTTTTCCAGGGAAATCCCTGTTTTTGTCATTTCCATCCTGTGTGAGAAATAGCTACGCCAGCCTCTAGCAATCTTAAGTTTAAAACTTTCGCAAAACAACTCTCCGTCAATAGTTTATTAATGTAATGTAGAAGCCAAACAGTCAATCTGGTTGTCTAAAACCTTTTTCGTCATTAGAATCTAAAAACAGGCTCGATGGCCATTCCAGCAATCTTAAATTTTAAAAATTTGCTAAACCTTTATGTTAGATGTTTGACCTACCTTGAAGTGAAGGTCAATCATTGATATGAAACATATATTGGAGTCATTCTAAGCTAACCTGAAGGGCGTGGTCACGAAAAATTTCCCGGGGAGTACCCCCGGGCCCCCAAACATACGTGTCAAGCTGCAAAAATACTACATGTCCGACTGGCATTGTATTAGGGTAGGTTGAAGATTTGGTCACGTGGAAATGCGATTTGTTTTTAGTAACCACGCCCATTTTGTCGGCAAATTTTGAAGTTGTACCCCCGAAAAATATTTTTTAGTTTCGCCCCCGACGAAAAACAATCCATTTTACTTGGTAAATACCTGTCTATCATTTTCTCAATATCTTTAGTACTTTGATAACAGATTTTTCATTTTTAGCAAAACGGATGCAGGTATTTCAGCCTGTAGGTTCTGAAAAATGGAAGGCTCTTATATGCAGTGTTTCTGTATTTGATAAAATGTATGCCATCTTATTAATTCTGTTTTACAGGACATGTCACATATTTCTGACATTAAATCATGGCTTATGGAATATGATAATTGAGTGTGATTCGGTTGGCGAATGTTTAAATTACAATCTGATAATAAGCCAATTCCACAATTTCAACTGAGGTTGCGAAGCGATAAAAGAGACACTTTCTTCGTCGTTTGTTACCGTAGTTTTGTTATTTCAGTCACATTGCAAAGGTTAAGCCTGGTTTTTACACATTTACAATCTTTTTCAACAACGTCATGAACACTTGGAAAATGTTTTAGGACGCTTTTACTCACATCTACATACGGGTTTGTTCTAAGTAGTTCTTGTTTTTTTGTTTCTGGCTGTTTTGGCCTGTTTTTGATGTCAAGATTTTGATTTGATTTGTTTTGATAAAATATCATTCCAACACAATTTATAATTAACAATAACAATACAGATAAATATAATAGATTAACAACGAAATAAATTAACAACGAATATGTAGGTATTTGAAGTGTTGGGAACGCCAAGAAAAGTCTTTAAAAAGACTATCTAAGCTTAGCATCCTTTTGGGGGATTTATCTCAATGGGTTCGACATTTGATCAGACTAAAGTTTTTCCATGTTGCATAGTTTCATTTAGTTTCATATAATTAAATGAAAAAATAGCGATCTTCTGTATTGATTTTAATCATGATAATTGTTTTAATTTAATGAATACTTTAACAAGGGTTCACGGATCTACGGATTTGGTACAGCAGTCGATTCCGGTTGGTCACACTAAATACTTTCAAGAAAAGTGTGACTATAAGTGGAGTGTGTGACTTTAAGCGAAGTTCATTTATAAGGGATCGTTTGACAAGAAGTAAATTTGGGAAACAGTGGTGATGTGATAATAACCGGAGTATGACTATTAGTGGAGGGACTATAACCGGAGTCCGGAGTCGACTGTGTTGTGCGGGATGTGGATTTCTTCATCATTGCTGATCCGGATCGGAGATCGGACGCAAAAAACAGTTTGTGTTCTTTGTGTTTGTGCCGATTGCAGATTGTTGGCCGAAATATCAGCGAATTTACGGACGGGTAGGTCGTTTTTGCAGGGCACTGATTTTTTACAGCATCCAAAATTTTTGAAACAATGTTGATTTGGCTGCTATTGAGACATGATGATGTTGTTGACTCATTGTTGTCTCGGTGACGTAGTCTATTGCTGCTGCTGTTGTTGCCGTTGTTGTTGCGGCGCGGCATTTTAAAAACCAACTTTTCCAGTAAATATCGAAGGTTTATGTGAACTGAAAACCAAGCAGAGAGCATGAACCAAACTCAGAAAGGGTCCTCAAGCAGAGAAGCGTTATTGAAATCTTACAATAGAAGGCTGAAGGATGACGTGAAGTCTATACTAGATAATTTCAACGAAATAGTCAAATCAGGAAAAGTGTGTTGTGTTTGTTTTTTGTTATTTTTTAAGTAAATTTAATTATTTTAACTGAAAAAGGACAGTTTCTCACAAAACTGTGCATGCAAAATTTTTAAGTGTGTAACGTTTGCTGAGATATTCTGCTCATGATGAGGTCTTGCATGCAAATAAAAAGGTTTGGTTCTTAGGTCAGACTTGCAAAGTTTGGGTAGTCTTTATGTTGTGTGGGAAATGGTTATTAATTTATTCAATAAATAGAAAATTTAGCCAAAGATGGCGGAAGGGGTATTATGACCAAGATGCGATGCACTTGATTATTGAATGACAATAGAATTAGCTGCTGTTTCAACAATAGAACACATTGTATCTTGATCATGCACAATACCCCTTCTGCCATCTTTAGCAGAATTGTCAATTCTGCCCACACATTTTTACTGCAAACAAAAAAAATCTGTGCAAATATACAGATTGTAATTTTGGTCTATGGAACAGAGTAGTGTAAGTGAAAACATCTGCTTAGGTGTAAAACAAGCTAAAGAAATTTTTTTAATTTTCTCTTGTTGCAGAGGTGAGAACTAAACCTTTTTTATTTGAACATTCTTCATGCATAAATAGACTAAAACACCATGAATGGGCAGATATTTATATGCAAAAACCAAATGTAAAAAAAAAACACAATACGGGCCATTTGTAACTTAACATAATTTCCTTGCAAAAGAATTTTTGCTAAAATTTCAACAGTCTTCAGAACTTTCGATTTTTTATCAAAGAACTCTTTTCCATGAGGAATTTTTGGGGACAACAAAATAATTCATTCATACTCTAAATATTATTC
>JAYJMH010063169.1:0-11983 GCA_036873815.1 Phacellophora camtschatica | reverse complement strand
ATAAATAAATAAAAAGAATACATGTTCTTTTCAAACCTATCATTAATGATAAATGGAGGCATTGTTTTCCTTTTCCTTTATATTTAACATAAAAAAATTCCCCCTCTTGGGGGTGGCTCTCGGTCGTTGGTATTGATTAGCTGTTCTATTTGTTTGTAATAAAGCTAGATTTTTGTATTCAACATTAAATAAAGCAAAGGAAAAAAGCCAAATAAATTGGGAAGAAACCACAAAATTACATGAATAAAATCCCCAAAACAGAAAGGTCATGTTTCGTATAAGAATTCGTTATATAGTAATTAAAACCGAAGTCCGAACAACTATTTCTTGTCAAACGCAAATCGGTGGCAATATTGAGAAAACTGTACCGCACAAGATCCAGAATCCGCAAAACCGAACACATAAAAATGAAAAAATCCGCAATCCCCGAAACCCTAAAGCCCCCCTTCGCAGAACCCCAAAGCCCTAAGCTTCTGCTGAACAAAAAATAATTGTTTAACCTTTGCTAGACCGTATTTAAAGTTACGTTGGCTGATGCAGCAAGCAAACAAGAACAACAACAAATACTAACTAATAAAGTTCACGAATTTCAAGACAGCACATGTCCCTAATAGAAAACATTTTTCTCACCTTCCTTGACTTCTTCTAACTTGACATGCTCTTCCATTTTACTTCGTAAAAATATTTACGATTATCTCTAAGACTGCTTCAAGTTTCAACAGTTTTTCCAGCCAGAACTTAAAATTCAGATTTCTTGTGCAAGTTGATGACGTTGCCAAGCTTCACGAATTTACAATGGTAAAATATTTTGAAACAAAACAGAACAAGTTCAAAATTCACAGACTCACAGGTACTCTTTGTTCAAATAAAAATAGAAATATTTAAAATTGTTTAATAATTGTGTTAAAACTTTATGGGTTTATACCGTAACAATTATTTTAAAAGCTAAAATTAAGTCATACCCAGTAGAGCCAATCGGCAAACAGTCATACGGGGTTAGTCCATTCATAAGCCGCCCAAAAATGGCAGCTACCTTATTACTCTAGGTCAGCTCACCTTATCCTTAGACTTGCCCCAAGCCTTTCCCTTTTTTAATCCGAGAAAAGGAGCTGAAACGAACGGGGGGCTGGTTCTCGTTTCTTCGTTAGCTTCTCAGTTTGCTCAGTTCCTTTCTCGGATTAAAAAAAGAGATAGACTTGGGGCAATTTTATCTTATCCTTGAAGATGTCGTTTTCTGAAAATATACAAATTAACCAGTTTTAAAGAGTTTTTGATAATCCAATTAAGAATAAAATGTTCCGATGCATAATTAAAATATCAGCATATCTTAGAGTTATAGAAAATTCAATGTTTAGCGGACTAAAAATAGAATCTTTGTCAAAATGTTATCCAAAAATTTCCTGAACGCTAAGCCCCCACGCCAGGCTGTCATGTAAGGGTGCTCATTCAAATGGGGGTAGGGGTGTAAACATTGTGGGGGTGGGGGTTTTATAGCTTGCAAAATACATAAAGCTCACTAGAGTTCATTTAATATACATTCAAACTTTATGGGATCATCATAAAACGGGGCATTAGACGCCTTGTCTTTGGCAGGTTTCTGGTTACCATTTCCTTCAGGGCCAATACAGTAATAAGTCTCACTGGTAAGGATCCTGAGGCTGTGGAGTCGTTCTGATTTTTGTGGTGGCAAAGCTAATTTTGGCGCAACATCAATCAAGGGTTTATGAAACGTTCCCGTGCGCTTATGGCGCAACCAAATGTGGGGTCCGGAGGCATTGAGGCAATTTCGAAATTAATCGTCGCTAGACTGACAATGTCCTACTACAAATTTTTGTTCGATCCTTGTGAGTCAGACCAAGAGTACTGCCAGCAGGGACACAGTGGGATCTATACTTTATGGTGGGCAAATAGTCATAACTTTCCAGGGAAAAGCTTCCAGACACTATAAAAATAAGCATGGGGTGAAGACCGACATGTGCGCCATAGGTGCACCCACCTTGGAGTGTCCGGGGGGCATGCCTCTTCGGAAAAAAAACTTGAAAATCAAAAGGTGGCTAGATTGCTTGTGAGGTCTGCAAAAGACGATCGAGGTCCAAAAGATGCGAACATTTGAGCCTCGATCTTATAATTACAGTAATGAAAATAATCGAATCACAGACGAGAAAATTGTCATGTGATCACAATGCAGTGTTGTGATTGGAGCCACAACTAGTTAAGATCAAACAGTAAGATCAGTAGTGTTTATTTTTTCCATCAACATCATTATTGCATTTTTTTGACTAATTTTTTCTCAAAAAAGTAAATATTGCTGATTGTCACTTTTGTTTTATTGCATGTTTTCATATCTATTATTGGTGTTCTCTTATTTGTTTACTGTATTGCTGCATTGCATTGTTATATAAATTTCATCCAAGATCTCTCTTAAATTACAAAGATTTTTTTCAAAATTCAATTACAATCAAAATTCGCACTTCCTGAACAGTCATTATAAAATTATAATGAAAGAAACCACATACCTTTAGTATACTAGCCTAAGCCCTAGGCTCCAACAATATGAAATATTTTCAGGGTTTGAAACTCAAGCTAAATGAAAATTTCCCTCCCCCCCCCCAAAAAAAATGGAAGAGTTCCAGTGTCCATCTATACCCTTGCCACCAAAATCTTCATTTTATTAGTGGGCTCTTGTACGCCGGGCAAAAATCCCATGTTAACGGGACTTTCCGACTCTAAACCTGTCTCTGAAAAATGTGAAGAAAAGAGCATCTTCCTCTGTAAACCATGTACTTCATGTAAATCAGTTATTAGACTGAGGCGCTACCGTGGGTAAAAAAGATCAAATAAAATGAATGAAATACGTTAGTTACTGTCAATTCTCAATTATATAATACCCTTGTAAAATACATTTCTGTAACAACGTTCTATGTTGCAATATGTAATAACTACCCTGTTTTATATATGATGTGTAAATATCCAGAGAATACCATTACTTATTGGTAATATATGTCCTGAGTTGGTACACTGCAAAATTTGGTATTACACCCATTACACTTCTACTTTAACAACTTATTGCCCCCTGAAGTTGTCAAATAATATAAAAGAAAATAACAAGGATTGAAGAAGTAACAGGGGGGGAGTAAAGATTTGTTCTGCATTTTGCGCAAAATTGTTAAATTACTCCTTCGTGAGGTTTTCAAAAACATGTTTTTTTATTTATTTAAAAGCTCAAACGTTTACAGATGATTGACAGATGAATTGTGGAATTAAATAATTGAAACATGGAGTCCAATAAATAAATGAAGGGGTACAGTAAGCTTAACTTATTTTATCGAGTCACTTGTGTAAGAATTCTTATGACTTTCAGGTGGGCAATGAGTTAAAATAAACTGACTTGTAAACGCAAAACTGCAACAACCTCATTTCCAGAGAAAAATACCGCTGGGACCTAGCTTTCAAATATTCAGTGTAATCATGGTAATTATTCGAGAATTTCAAACTTGTCTTAGATATTTTAAAAATAAAACGATCGAGGCATAATACGTAATTTCCTTCAAACTGAACATCACAAATTTAGCATTACCGTAATGTTACATTTTACAACAAAAGATATCAAAACATATATTACAATAAAAATAAAAACAACTGTACATATAGTAAAAGTACAGTAAGAACACAAAACAGAGACAATGCATACATTATAATGGTCTAAATTCTACTTCATTAGTCAAATCTGATTAGACTGCGCCATTTTTCTCAGATATCTCAGAGATTCGATAAAATGTTGTGTTCTAGTTTTGTGTTCATGTTCACGGCTATGTCAGTCGCTTTGGTGGCTATTGAACTAAATTACTCAACGCCAATACGCCAACATGGTAATTATATTGGTAATTATGCAAGAAGAAAGTAGGACAGTTGCGGCAAATTTTCGTTGCACCAATCAAATCGTAGAACCTAAAAATAGAACGATTTGATTGGCTAAATAAAGCTTTTTCTTTAAACGAGGTATGATTTTTCCTGACTTGGCATGCTTCATGAAACAAGGAGAACTTTTCTGTCCAATTTTTTTCTTGAATGATTACATGTCCTTGTGTTCGAGCGTGTCAATAAAAAGGTTGGTACCAGCTTCCTTCGTAAGTATGTTCGGGAAAGAGGTTGACAGCAGCAAATAAGCAAAAACTAATTAAATCAAAGAAAAACACTACTACGAATATAAACAGCATAACACAACATATTGAAAGCTACATATTGTGGAAAAAACGAAAAAACGAAAATACATTGCTTTTGCTCCTTCACTTCTGGAAGTAGAGCCTGATCTCAGGCTATTCTGGAAGGGTCAAGGAAGGTAAAGGCAAAGATAATTACTATAATTTGTTTTAGAAATTTAACAAAAGTAGCAACTTTTATAACGAGCCCATAATGAGCCTTGTCCAATTTGGCGTTGAATCATTACCATGATCCTTCATGATGCCTAAATTATATGAATTAGATGTGCACAATCATGATAATTCATTACGCATAAATTATGCAAAACAACACAGTGCGAAGTGCAGTCGGTGCAATTCAATGAATGTCATATTTTTAGAAGGTAAATGATGGGAAGAACTTTGCATTAGTTTAAAATATTCAATTTGAATTTATAACATAAAAATTTGATTGCTGATTGAAAATAATCCAATCGTGAAAGGGATGTTGTATTTTGGTATAAAGTTTTCTTCCCACTTGTCCGGTATTGAAACCTCAAGCCATGGGAATTCGGACGTCAACATAGTTGTTCCGGATAATTTCCTACCATATTAATTCAATTATCTCGTTGTGTTCTCTTTGTGATTTTCTTTCTGTTATTTGGCCTATTTGAAATTTTCTTGCAATGCTGCAAGCTGCATAGCCAAAATGGGAAAACAACAGAAATAAAATTACAAAGAGAAGACAACGAAATGATTCAATTAACAGGCCTGTATATGGTTGGAATTTATCTGGAACCACTATTTTGACGTTCAAATTCCCATGCTTAACCTGGACTGAATGATCAAACCATAACATATAAAATATGTCAAAAACTTCTCAATGAATACATTTGCCAAGCTAGGGTAAATAGATTAAACTTTTCGGGTGTAACCCTTCTTTAGTAGACTGCTCCAAACGAAGTAGCCTTTTGGCCTGGCAATTGAATTTATTAAACATTATTTTGAGTATTAATGAGGATACACAGCCACACATGTTACATGTTGCAAAATAATCGTCGATACATGCATGGCTATAGTTATTCGGCGAAATATCAGCAGTCATATTTAATCTATTTAAAACTCAACTATTCGCGAATAGTAAACTTCACCTTTGGAGATTTCAAACTCACATAAACTTATTATTCCACAAGCCATAGGAATCGTTGTGTGTTTTCTATTTTTTGGTTTCTCGTCATCCATGCATCTTTATTGTGTTCAGATATGGGTGGTAGGACACAATTAAAATACATGGGTGATGGTAAACCAAAAACAAGATGGTATATAAAACACACACGATTCCTACAGCTAGGGATTAACACGATAAAAGTAACCAAAACTCTTAATACAAATTAATTCATGAAAAGCTTAGCAGACATACGAATTTGCCAGCAGTTTTCCTGAATAACGCCAGATAACTTACTCATTTAACGTAGTGGATACAAACGTTGGGGTGGGGCATTGCTCTTTGAAGGTGGGATATTAAATTTTGTAAATGTGACATTATCAAGGTGATGAATTATGCATTACAAATAATGTTCTTCTAAGCATACCTCCTGACATTCAAAATTAGGCACGTAAGTTAGGCCCGTAAGTTATCCCTTGAGTATCAATGAAAATAAGACTTTTGAAACTATCTTTAATGTGCTTGTATATTTACCCCCACCCCTTTTATTCCTTCCACCTGCAGTATTTTAAATAAGTTAACAACGAAATCATTGATCAAGTTCGTGATCTTAAACGCAAATAGCTACATTTTTAACATGACCTATGACAAACAACAAATTCTCTGTATATAGTTTCGACCAGAAGTTTTCTAAAAATGATTAATGCCATCTTGAAAAATATTCCCTCGTTTGAATTTTATTCTAAAAGTAAAATGGCGACAAGGGTGGAGACATTTTCCTCAAATAGCATTAAAAACTAGTAAATAAATGAACACGAGATTATGAAAAGTAGACTAAATTTCAACCTCAGCGCCACAATCTACGACCCACGAGCTATGACATGCACAGTTTTTGAAAATAATAATTAGTAATCTTAAAATAATAATTACGAAAATTTAAAGTAAAATTTCAATGCCATTTCACCCAAAACGATCTAAATTTTCCTGATGTTATTTGTTGAAATAACCTTTGCAGCAAGCATTCAATTCCATTTTTAGAATACGCGGAGCCTGTAAGACTTCGTAACGCAAATGCATAAGCAGAGGCGGAAATTCAGTTTTCAAATGTGGAGGGGGGGAGGTTGAACTAGCCTGAAAATGAATTAAAATTATCCGTCCACTGCAGACTGATTGCGGAAAAACAAAAATATCAACGATAAAATATCAACGATAAAATATCACAATAAAATGTGTGAAGTCAAAACATGTTACCGTAATTACCATAGACAGTGTTTTAAACAAAATCAGTTAACTGTACTAAAACAAATATCAACGTCCACCAAACTAAAACTGCAATATTTCAAGTTAAAACACAAAATGTTCTTAAACAGAAACGTAAAAAATTAAAATATTTTTCAGTGTTTTCTATGGAACAGTCCCTAACACTGAAAGATAGTCACATGAAAAATTGGAAATCTCAGAACTGTCAACGCGTAGCCTTTTTTTATATGAGCTTATCCATCCGTTAAATATTTATCTGTTTATTTGTTCAATGCCTTATTTCAATTGCTCAAAACCCACGGTGAACATGGTTCCTGTTTGCAATAAAATTCACAGACCAAAATAACAGAGAACGAGCAACAATTAAATTTCTTTAAAATATTCACCAATATATGCATTGATTATTATTGAAATTAGTAATGTTAAAGTTATTTTGGAATACATCGTGCATCTCTCAAAATTCACTGTTTCCCACAGTTCTATTGTTATTATTAATTAATTCTAATTAATTCCATATCATCCTTCTTCCATTTGACTGAATATAATCTATGTAATTTATTCGCTTCCATTGCTCTGTCATAGTATATCATTAACCTGATTTCTAATTTTGGGGTTATAATTGTTGTTATAAAAATTTAAATATAACAGTGCAGCGATTTCAGTTCAAAATATATAAACAAAAAACCAGTAACTGTTATTGCAATTTATAGCTTTTTCTTAGGAAAATAAATCGTAACAGCAATGAAATTACAAATAAAGTACAACTATTTATAGGAGCGTAGCGAAGTGGTGAGCACTCCTGTGTTTCGATTGAGCGACCGGGGTTCGAATCTCAACCACGTCTCACAAATTTCACTTGGCTCTCCAACCTTTTGAGGTTGGTAAAAAAGAGTTCCAGCTTGCTGGGGTATGTGGATGTTATATAAATACCCCTTGTCCCGTCCCATGCTGGAAACAAGTCATCTCGAGACTTTGCAGGCTAGGTACGTTAAATATGCTTGCTCATTCATTTGCTTGTTAAAAACGAAAATTATAAAAAATATTTTTGCCTGACTCGTTTTCCTAATTTCATGGTGGTATTTATCTGTTTATTTGTTTAATGCCTTATTTCAACTGCTCAAAACCCACGGTGAACATGGTTCCTGTTTGCAATAAAATTCACAGACCAAAATAACAGAGAACGAGCAGCAATTAAATTTCTTTAAAATATTCACCAATATATATACACACCATGATTATATACTGATCAATACTTTTAAAACAACCCATTGGATTTGTCAAGATATTGGCAAAGAGAATCACAGAAACGAGATCAAACTTGTTGATTATCAATAAATCCAACTGTGTAACAAAAATGGCGCATCATAGCTATGGCACTTAAACTAGCGGTAGGACACGTCATGCTCTACAAAAATGGCGACAAGAAAGGTCATACTCTGTGAAGATGGCGAGAAGAAATGTCATGTTCTATTAAAATGGGCGCGAGAAACGTCACGTTATATCAGGCTATCAAGATGGCGGCATGAAACGTCATGTTCTATGAGGGTGGGCAACGTTCCATAAAGATGGCGACGATAAACGTCAAGTTCTATAAAGAAGACAACAAGAAACGTCATATTCTATGAAAATGGCAGCAAGAAGCCTCACGTTCTATGAGGGTGGGCCACGTTCCATAAAGATGGCGACGATAAGCGTCAAGTTCTATAAAGAAGATGACAGGCAGGAAACGTCATGTTCTATGAAAATGGCAGCAAGAAGCGTCACGTTCTATGAGGGTGGGCCACGTTCCATAAAGATGGCGACGATAAATGTCAAGTTCTATAAAAAAGACGACAAGAAACGTCATGTTCTATGAAAATGGCCCGCGAGAAACGTCATGTTCTATGAGGGTGGGCCACTTAATAAGTTGCATCTCATATCTGTGATTCCATTATGCTAAATTGCAACAGTCGAAAGACGAGACTATGTATGCGGTCTCGATCTTACGATGTCATGTCATTTACAAATAATTTCTGTTAGAATACATAACATACAGTATTCATCATACAGCAAAATACGCTACATATACACTAAAGCAATTTGCGGTAAGCATGCATTATTTTCAACGCTGGTGTATTTTCTTGTTGCATTACAAAACTTCTGATATATTGAGTGTATTCAAACTTGTTTTTGGAATATTTCAAAAATATACCCCTGATTCCTGTAAATATCCCTGAAAACAAGGTTGAAGTGTGCCTTCTAGGAAAATATTTAATCTTTCATACAGGTTGACACCCAAAAAGTTGCGACGTTTGAAAAATGATTAAAATTCGAATGTGTTACCAATCAAGCTCATTTTTACGGTGTAATGTACACAAAGGGCCAATTTAATTGTAACGAGGTGAAATATTTCACCAAATTGTAATTTTGCATGGTATAAACCATGGTTTTGATGCATGGTATAAGTTGTTATGATAAATACATCACGATATTGCAAGTTACCATATTGTTAGAAATGTTATAAATATGATGCAAAAATATCCTTTGTTGCATTAAACGCTTTAAAATATATTTTTTAATTTAAATCACAAAGGTTTTGAAAAATATAGCTCAAATTTAGGTTTTTAAGTCAAAATTTCGTCATCATTGGTCAAAGTTACCAAAATAACAGCACATTATAAAATAAAATGTCCTTCTCACGTTAGCAGAAAAACAAATTTTTGAAATTGGTAACGAACTCAAATTTCGGTGATTTTTCAAACTTCAGAACTTTTTTGTGGGTCACCCGGTACATATTTTAAGATTTTTGCAAACATTGACGAAAACTTTTAGAGACTCGACGTTTCAGAAACAAAATAGTTTATCAGCCATTACAATCAATATATCGTGGAGAAGTACCTTGCTTTAAAATAATCAAAATTTCTTATATATTCTGCTTTTGAAAATAAATTTAGGTTTCTCGTGAAGAATTTGATGTTAACTTCCTGCTTGTCACTTTACCGATATAAGTTCTCATGAAAAAAATTCGCTGCTTACCTGAAAAAGCTTTTGTCAGAATTAGCACGTCGTAAAACGTTTGTCATCATATAGAGCTGCTTCTAATATATGTTAAGACGTTGCATGTCTAAACGGCATGAGCAATATCCTTCCAAGTATGACTGGTAGCAGGGATGATTTGACATTCCATTGCAAGGAACACATCCAATGGGAATGACCGAAGATGAAGGTGATACTTGATGAAAGGCTGAGTCGTGGTATGATTCGCGAAGCAATGACGTTGCACTCAAATTCAATTGATGCTTCGGTTTTTTATCAGCACATAAATTTTCAATGGAAAATGCAAGAGATTTTGCAGACATTTTCTGTTTGTCACTTGAGACATCTTTCTTTGAGGATTTGTGCCCAATATGGCCGCTTCGGTTGCCGTCTTTACCTTTTTGAGAATGACTTGCCAAGAAATGGACATGGAGAGGCTCTATTGTTGAAAAACTTTGCAAACAAAATGCACATCGATAATCGCCCGTGAGTATCCCTTTGCGTGGATGCGAATGTCGGACATGGGCGCGAAGAGAGTTGATTTCAGAAAACCCACAGTTACAAGAGTAACAAACAAACGGCTTCACTTCATTGGCTTGACTGTCTTTGTAAGCTCCTTTGGGTAGGCTTCGCACTGGTTTAGACATAATTCCAAATTCAGGGCTTCTTGCTCTGTCAAAAGCAGCTTTTAAAGACAGTGAGCCGAAGGGCGATTCTTCGTACGTGTCATTTCCGAATGGAGATGAGCAAACACTGGCACAGTCAGCCTCGGAATCGTAGCATCCAATTCCACTGTCTCCATCAGCATCGTCGTCAATGTAATCTGATTGGTCAGATATTGATGGATGCTTTGTTCGTATAAGATCAGGACAGTTTTTCGATGGCAAGTCTCTTGATGGCAAGATTACTTTTGCAACATCACCATTACCTGAACAGAAAAATAAATATATAATAAATATCAGCACCTTGTAACGAATCCAATAGTCTTAATTAATATGTTTGACTATGCAAATGCTTGACTTCTTGTCCTAATCATAACACAATATTGTGCTTTTGTTATTCACGAAACTTTATTTTGCTTCAGTTAATTTCGGGGCAAAAACACTAATTCATTTTGAACAACTTCATTCAGTGGTGGCACCAGAAGAAAAAAAGTGAGAGTGTAACGCACTTAGATCTCAAAATCATTTAGAGCTCACAATTAGCGATGATATTTAAATTGAAAGAAGGGTTTTTCAAGTTTGTTTACTTGCTTAAAACAATTCTATGGAGAGAAAGACATCAATTATTTTGCAGTTGCAAGTGAACTAGGTTGTGACTCGGAGAGTTTTTACCCTCAGCTTCGGGTAGAAATCGAGCCAGTGACGCGTAAGTTTGCCTGTAGAGAATTAAAAAAAAATCGCTTTTCTCTTTTTTCAAAGCCGTTAGCTCAAACCGTGAGCTTCTATAATATTTATTCCTTATATAAGCTCAAAAAAGTCACTTAAACCAACATTCTAAGCACTTCAGGTTATTGAAGTTTCTAAAATGAAATGATAAGGAAAAAGCAAAATAATAATTATTGATAACAAAACCTGTTAAAATACGTAAATAAAACATGAAAAGGTTTTTGAGGAAACCAAAAACATTCTCTTTTTCACGATAATCAGACATGATGATCAGACAATTTGTGCCGAGGCTTGATGTTCTTACATTTATAAAAATTTGATGGTCGAAATGTTGATGAATTGTTCTTATACTTGCACATATTTTTCTTCTGTAATGTTATCCTAATTGACGACGTGACAAGTTTGTTCTGCTTTGCTTCAACAATACATTGGGATAGATTCGTGTTTAGTATCATTCGCATGTGCATAGTAAGTAATTTGTATTTTAACATTCACCGAAAATAATTTCATAATACAATATTGAATATTTTGGAAATCTTTGATCTGAGGCTGAGCATGTTCTTAATTAGTTTTTATCTTTCTGACAATTTGAGCCTCGATATTCTTTTAAAATGTCTTCTTATAAAAAAGTGTGTAGCATAAGATAATTGTTCTTCCATAATATATAACAATAACTTACCCTGGTGTTTCCTAATATGGTATTGTAAGTGGCCCCTCTGTCCAAACCTTTTGCAGCAAAACCTGCATTGGTATGGTTTCTCTCCTGTGTGTTTGCGCATGTGCACTTTGAGGTTGCTGCGTAGCGTGAAATGCTTACCACAATCATGGCATTTGTGCTCTTTGATGCCTACATAAAATATATAATATATATATATATAAACTCGACACTCGACAGAACTTACACAGAAACTCGACAGAACTTAGTAAATACATCTGGACACTCAAAGACAACAACATCGATCATTCAATTTCCTGGC
>JAYJMH010063158.1:0-11983 GCA_036873815.1 Phacellophora camtschatica | reverse complement strand
ACTTTCAAAACAAGATTAAAAACGTATTTATTTGATAATTATTTTAACATGTGAATGACACTTCTAGCTTTACTTTCCGTAAATTAAGGTTTTTA
Source organism: Phacellophora camtschatica (assembly GCA_036873815.1). NCBI lineage: Eukaryota > Metazoa > Cnidaria > Scyphozoa > Semaeostomeae > Ulmaridae > Phacellophora > Phacellophora camtschatica. Next base: position 11,888 of record JAYJMH010063158.1, on the reverse strand, counting down.
ACACTAAGTTGTTCAGCGCTTTAGAATACATGTATATAGGTTTTAGCGCTCTATTAGTGCATTGTTATCGTTATTAAAGTTTTATTTTACAAATCACTGTACATTTTGCTTCAAAATGAATTTAATTGAATTGGCATGAATGAGAGCTTTGAAATGCTGTATAATTAATTTTTTTTTAAATTATAGTAATATTTTCTTGTCATTAATGTTTATGACGTCATATTGGTAATAGGAAACCCCAGTTTGAAAATTCAAATAGAAAAATGGATTTACACTATAATTATTTTCAGATAATTCAAACCAAATTTTATTGCTATGACCATATTATGATTTATACTTAATTTTAATTTTGAAAGAGATCTTAATTTATACATAATTTAGAACATATAATTTCTTGCCTTGATATGGTGTAAGCATATTATAAAGTAATATAGTATATGCTGTAGTGTAAAAGGTGTGGCAATCCTTTAAAACGGAAAAGGTTTGAGGTCATATCTACAGTAATAACTGTATTACGAAGATGGGACACATCATGCAGATGGAAAATCCCCGATGGAACACTAGTCCAAAAGTCCGTAACCAACAAGGTTAATCCTTAAAGAATGCTTAGTTGTTGTCGAAATATTTTACACTTCTTTCCAGAAATGTTGAAGAATATAAAACTATTGTTGACTATTTTAGAAATTGTTGATTTTTTTTTTATACTTGTAAACCAGACAGAGGAAATTGAAAATCAGTTCGGTTGAAATGCTAATATGAAAAGCAAATTAACTAGGAGATGCAAGAATATCGATAAGTTTTGATAAATATATAATTGTACGATTTTGTAACGGTTGCGTTTAAGTTCGGCAAGGAGAGAAACAAGACACATAAAAACTTCACGTCATTTGATTACTCATAGACTGATGATTCTCTAGATCTAAAACATACTAACATGAAGGAACTAACACATCAAATGATTGTCCAATAAGATTTACTGTTAATAACATGTGATTCATTACATCATCCCTTCCCTAAAATTTAGTGAGTTACTATTTCCTCAAACCGGAAGGGGGGGTGGACATTTTGCCTCAGTCGTGCTGGACGAACCCGTTGGCGTTGCATAGGATCCATACCCTGTAAGAAATCCTCCCCAGGGACAATGGAATCATCTACCAAAACCTGTCTTTCTGCAGATTCTGGTACAGCACAAAAAGGAACCCCTTTGCTGGTTGGAACAACACAGTTTTTAAACTGTTGTGGTGAACAACTTTATCGTTACCCTCCATGAAACGCATGGTAAAATTAACTCCCTATCTGGAAGAAATCTGAAATGGTCCAAACCCCCTCCCTCCTAATTTCCATAATTTAGGGCGACGTAACCAAACTGAACCAACAACAGGGTGTGGGTTCCACTTCCTAGCACGCTGATCATAATATTTCTTCTGTCTTGATCTACTCGAAATTAGATTCTGTTGGGCTGACTGCTTGATGGACTGTAGAGATTTACAAGTTGACTCCAAATACTTTAAAGGAATGTGTAAGTCTAACTCGAGAGGAGTTCGAGCTGGTTAAATCCATGTGTGTTAGTATTGTATGCATAAACAACCAGACTTAACCACACATCCCAGTCATCTGTGAGCTCTGAAACGAAAGCATATCTTGGATGGTGCGATTATGTCGTTTAACAAGTCCATCACATTGCGGATGGTAAGCAGTTGTCCTGGGCTTATGCGTTCCAATTAAAGGAAATATTTACTGCATCAAATTACTTTCAAAGTTTCTGCCTTGGTCAGAGTGGATAATTGTCGGCGGACCAGATCGACTAAAAACGCGCGTAGCTAAAATGTCAGCGTCAATGCGAGCCATCGCAACACTTCGCACCACTTTGTGAAGTGGTGCATGACAACAAGCAAATGTTTGTTACCATGGCTGGTTAAGGGCATGGGGCCCATATAAACCTCTCGGTTAAAGCCTCTCGGAACTGGAACTTTTGACAAAAGTTCATTAACGATATGCAAGGAATCCCGGCAATGCCAAAATGCTTTCAATACAGGGTCACGATAGCAAGCAAATAAGGGTGGCTTAGGCATGCCTGTAGATTTGAGCTCAATGATGGTGCTTAAACTAGGATCCGTACGCTGCGCTTACTGGTGGTTATAGCTTGGGTTTACAGTTGTAGCGCAATTAGACACAGGTACGTTAGGCGTCTCCTTATTAGGTCCATCGTTCTTTTTAGGTAGAAAGCGTGTCAGTATTCCCATTTTCGGATACAGGCCTATGGCGTATATTAAAACAATGATCCATGTTCGTGATCCATCTGGCAAGATGGCCTTTTGGCTCAATAGAGTGGAGCCAACGAAGGGGTCTATGATCAGTAATCACAGTGAAGGTTTTACCTAGGAGATAATGACGGAAATGATCAGTTGCAAAGACTATTGCCAAAGCTTCCTTTTCAGTTGCAGAGTAACCTTTTCGCAATCTGATAACGAGCGGCTGGCATGTTCTTGTTCATAAACATGTTCTTAACCTGCTTTATCAATCTGAGTAAGCACATCTCCAAGACCTAAGTAAATGCTGAAGTAAGTAAGTAAATGCGTCCTCTTGTTTTTGAGTCCATAAAAATTTAGCAGAATTGTTTTAGTAATTGTAGTAATTGTTGTGCGGAATTATTTCGCATACAATTTATGATCTATGATAACTATTTAAAGTTGTTCTAATTTTCAATAGAGCAGGTTCCCGCAAATGAGAAACCTACCTTTCAACTCATGTTACAATATACCATTGTTATTTCTATTGTCTTTGAAGAAAAGCAGTTCATGAATTTTTGGCTGTCAGAATTTTTATGAAGTATATTTTGTTACTATGAGTGATAAGGAAATATTTTGTTAATAACAAGGACCATAATGTTTAAAAAAGATCTCACAGGTTGGGGTTTCAGTCTGCCCAGAAATGTAAAATTTTTCCTTATTGGTTGCATCGGGAATTCCTTGCGTCTTAATTTACCAATTTTTCCTTTAATTGAACCTTATTTTATTTAGCCTTGTTTTTTATTCTTATTAAATTTGCTCAGGACTTTTCTATTTTTGATAAATTAATCACATTTTCACTTTACTCTGTCTCATCATCAATTTATCATCAATTTCTCCCTTTCATATTTATAGTTGGTCAGTAAACATAGGCTGCTGGTTTGAGAAGCTAGAACTTTTATGTTATTCCCATAAAATTATTAGTCAGTTATAAGATTTACCATGAAAAATTAATATTTACCCAGTAGAGAAGAACCATAAACGTAATATTTTTTAATTGTATCATGAAAAAGACCCAAAATATAACGATACATGTTTGTTAACAACAATCATAGTTACTTTGGTTTGAGTGAGTGAGTGAGTTATCGTATTTAACTTGCCTAGCCTGCGAAATTCTCGAGATGACTTGTTTCCAGCAGGGGACAAGGGATAACCCTTCTGTTTTAGGCACATACACTTGCTATTCTCGCAAGGTATGGGTTTCTGCGCTTGGCGCATGGAGGCCAGCAGGGCGACCTCGGTCCTTCCTCTCGATGTGACCACTACTCGTGATTCCTTATGCCTCTGCCTGGAATTACAGAGAGTTAGCAGCCCTCTTCACACTTTTGCAGCAAGGTTGACCTTGGTGGGATTCGAACCCACGAGGTTATGAGTCGGGCGCCTTAACCACTAGGCCATGCTTGCTTTTTGATTTATATTCGCTTGTTTTGGAATATAATTTTTTTCCATTTCAAATTTATGCACAGTAATTGAACATAAATAGTTACACAACTAAATACCCATTGGGGTATCTTTAAATCTTCAAATACCCTATCTTTTGAAATTGTGGAAAATATACAGCAAATTTGAATATTTTTAAAAATTTACCTGAGCTTGCATAATGATTTATAATTTTGTTAAGGTAGTATAATTTATTATATTTATTATTTTGAATTTTATTTTGTTCTTGTAGACTAAAGAATCAAGGAGAACAGTGAGTTAGATTGTTTCTCTCGCTTCATGATTAGATCCATATTTCGAGATATTTTAATATTTTAATAACGGAAATGTACCAGGACGACATTGTTATTTATTATATTTTCATTCATTTTAAGGAATAAAAAGTTTGAAGGCAGATTTACAGTCCCTGCATCATAGATAATCCTTTATCACTGACTGGAAGTGGTCAAACATAGATTGTTTACAAATCATTGTACATTTTCTTTTTAAATTGAATTGATTGCAATTATGTCTTTACGAGAGCTTTCAAACCTTATGTAAATTGTATTCTTTTAGATTACGTTACAGTTTACTATTTATTTTATTGATTAGACTCTTTAATTAATGATAGCAAAGTTGTGGAAATAGAAAACGTTAAAGAAAATCAATTTTTGATGAGTCTAAAGAAAGACCCTTTTGACAGTATTTGTAATTTAACACCTTATTACCTTGAGATGACATCGCAGATATAATAACGTATAAAGAAAATCTCTGTAATAGGGAAGAAAGTGTGGCAATCTTTTATGTTTATATCCACTGTAATAATTGTATTATGATGCCAGTATTACACGGGACCAAAAAACCTGGCTCCAATTGGATTAATTGTTGGCAAATACTAGGTAGCGTCGAATTTATTTTTCACGTCTTTCCAGAAATGTTTGATTTGAGGGAAACATAGCTGTTTTGTTGAAGGGATGTTCGGGGATGTAGGAAGAGTTCAAATTGGCAATTTTTGAATGTTTTGACCATTATTTTATATTGGAAGTCCTAGCGCACGCTACGGATTTAGAATAGAGGAAATATAGCATGTAACTTAAGCATACAAATGCACATATAGCATTAATATCATATTTCTCGTGTTCACGTGTTGTCTAATGCATGTATCTTGCCAAAATGTCCTACGAAGAGAATTGATACATCTTTCTAGGTATTTAGCGATTCCAATGATGCAGGAATATCCAAAAGTGTTTTTACAAATGCATATTATTGTACAAATTCATTGTTTTTTATCTTAGGTTGACTAGCAGACTCAATAGTCAGGGAGCAGAATTCAAGGAACAGTAAGTTTCCATATTTAAATTTGCATGATCATTATTTCTAGAATATTGAAGAACGCTTCAAGACTTTGTTAAATTATGAAAGTGTCAGAGATCGCATTTGGCCCAGAATGGTAATTAATAAAAGAGGGTCACACAAGGCGAAAAATTAACCAAACATTTTTTACTAGTTTTTTTTTATTATATTTTTTGTGCACCGAAAGAGCTGAATAATATGAAAAATTAACATTTGCCGAAAACAGATTTTAGCTGCTCTGGATTTTATCATCTAGAAATTTTGCATTAACTGATACTGAAATTTAATTTCTTTCAAATTTTGTATGATCAGGGGCGCATCCATAGCACCGCTACCACTGCTCAAGCGGTGGTCAGTTTTCTTGGTAACACATTTAGCATGATTAAGAATTGCAAATATCTGTTGAGCAGAATAATAAAATAAATTATGTAGTTATTATTGCTTTCCATGTCATTAGATTAGTCATATAATGTTCAGAACAAAGATCTAATTAGAGCGTCGATTCGCACAAACTCAGAACAAGATGTTATCTTGAAATATTATCTTGAAGAATAAAGTATGACATCATATTCATTGTTACCATAGTTAAACTCCCTCAGTTTTAAAATTTTTTTAGGTCTGCTCATTTTTCGCGGGAGCGGTTGTGAGATTTGAAATATGACGTTGACATCCAATCAGAGTAAAGTTCACCACTGCTCATTTTCAGCTTGAGCGGTGGTGAGATTTGAAATTTACACTTTTAGCCAATCACAAGCTAAATGTTTATAAATGTTTTTGGAGGGATCGGTGGTGAAGTTTTAAATTATTTTAGCACAATTCCGAATACATAATAATAATAATTTGAGTAATGGCTGCAGCTTGCCCACTACTCGGTCTCTCTCGCAATTACGAAGGCAACTTGCTGGAGTTTGAAAAAATTGAGAAGCTGCGTACTTTCAGAGATGATTGCGAGAAGGAATTACTGCTGGTGCTAAGTAAGGAGAAGAAGGGGGGAAAGAACATCTGACTATTTGACACGCTGCACCACTGCAGTTTCTAAGTAGTCAGAAGAAAAGATCGGGAGATTTGCGCCCAGTTCGGCAGGCGGAGGCCTTTTTTTGAATTTATGTAATGTTTGTTACTTTCAATTTTATTTAGCTTTGTTATTTCCATTTCTGGTTTACTGTCCGTATTTGCGCCTACCCTATTGTGTGTAGGGGCATATTATTATTTAATTTTATGAATTATTTTCTAGATTTTATTTCAACTTCTACCCATTTTATCTATTTAAAGTGCATATCACCTCTGTGAGTTTTTTAACTGAAGTTATAGTTTCAGCTGTGGAGAGCAAGAATTTCATAGAATTTCGTGGTATTTTGATCACTGAAATCGTCATTTTATTCAATTTTCCCACCATAAGTTTCAATAGACCGGGAGATTTTTAGGACTGGTAACTAGCGCATGCTTTTCCATGAACTACGTCATTTAAGGAACACGTTCATAACAAAATGCCGGACAGATGCGTTGTTTATGACTGCGATAGCAAACCAGACCGAGAAAAAAATATATCTGTCCATCGTTTACCATTTTGGAATGACACATCGTTTCTTAATAATACACAGTCTTCACTTTAATCAACAAACATCATGTATACTCCATTAATATAATTACACCTTTTTTAATCTTCGCAATAAATTTCAATATCACTTAAAGCCTATAGAAAGCCAAAAATAAACCAGCATGAATTGTAAAATATTTATTTTTAATATAGTTACATTGGATATGCTTTAGTGCTGAAGTGTATCATTAAGAAAGGTTTTTATTGATAGATGTTTTCTTCATTCAATAATTAAAAATGTGGTCTGTGGGGATTTTTTTATTGAAAGTATTAAAATATGTTGACAGGTTGACTATGAATAAGGCGAGCATTTTGAAAAATTTGTAAGGGGCATTTTAATTTATGAGCTTTTGATCAAACCTGTTGCTAAGTGTCCTATTTGAAGCACCTAGGTTCAACAAATTGGTTGGTTATCTTTTCAGAACAACTCAAAATGGAAGTTGCTTGTTTAATGTATGTTCCATTGCTTTAGTTGGAAAGTAATGTTTGGCTACTGTCCTTAGATGTTTGAGTAGCATTGGGCTCTATTTGAATGCTGAATATTTTTCTGTTCATCCATTTATTGAAATTTTGAATAAACAGGGTGCATTTGCAAATGAGAATAATGTTTTTATAGCCATGCTTTCTTACGAAGCTGCTGACTGTTATTTAAGAAATAATCGTCTCCCTGTAGTCTTTGGCGAAGCACTTTATGCTGCTGGGAAATTTTCATCTTTACTCTGTGTGTTTGCCTTGTCAAGCGTCATTAAGCTGCAGATAGGGAAATACTTTCGAAATATGAAATTATGTTCAATTGCTCCATTTCTCCAAGACTGGTTGAATAGCAGTCTTGTTGTGAAAAGGTTCATCTTTTTCGTTGTGCCATGATTCCCATTTATTTCTTACACACAGAAAAATTCAATGATGAAAAATATCATTATGTGCTATTAATGTCAGATAATAAATGCAAGGTAACGTTTTAGAACAAATCAATTCACCATCCTTGTCAACTGACAATTTACATGAAACACCAAAATCTGATAGTGAGGGTGTTGAAAGAGGATAGAGCAAGTTTGGACAATCCTAAACAAGTCTTGGATACCAGTGATATTGGCAATCTATACCTACATGTTTCATCTCTTTCTAACAAGCAAAAGTATGACATAATTTTGAATGCTTCAAAGCCAAGTGATAGTTTTTCTTTTCCTGCAAATGCTGCTGGCAGGAAATTTCAGTACAGCTGGCTTTGCAAATACCTTTGGCTACTCTACTCAAAAGCTCTTGATGGTGCTTTATGCATTGACTGTGTTTTGTTTGGTGGGAAATGTTCCCACAATACATCAAAGCTAACATATTTATTCTAAAAGCCACTAACGGATTGGCTGTCTGCCTTGAGAAAATTTAGGAAACATGATCCAATCTCTGCAGTTCATGCAACAGCCACTCAAATCATTTTGCTTTTGCATGTCAGGTAACACCATGTCCATTGATATTCAGTTTGGCAGTTTGATTTCAAAGCAAGTTGCAATTAATCGAGAAAATATCATACCAATTATCGAAGCTGTGATCCTTTGTGGAAGACAAAATATACCTTTAAGGGGTCATAGGGATGATTCGCAACATTATGACGAATCCAAAAAGAACCCTGGCAATCTCCAAGCCATTCTAAGCTATCTTGTCCGTTGTGGAAAAAGAGGTTTTTGAAGAAAATATTTTGAATGCAAGTCAATCTGCAACTTACCGATTGAAAACCGTTGAAAATGAGATCATAAAGATTTGTAGCAAAATGATCGTTGGGAAAATTGTCCAGGAAATAAAAGAGCCTAAATTTTTACTATTCTTGCTGACGAAGCAGCTGATGTCAGCAACCAAGAGCAAATGGCATTTGCTATTCGTTACGTTGACTCTTTTTCCTTAATCCAAGGAAAGTTTCTTGGTTTCATTCTTTGTAATGAAGGTATTTTGGGACAAACAATTGCCACCAGGTTATTGGAGGCAATTAAGATGCTTGGTCTCGATGTTAATCTTTGTCGTAGACAGGGATATGATGGGAACGAAAACATGTCTGCGAAGTGCAATGATAAAAATACGACGACTCTAGAAAAGCTGTGAGTGACTTTTCTAGCGCTCACCCCAAAAGTTTAGGTCTGTTAGAGACAAAGATAAAAGAACTCGTACCTTCTGCACATCACGCCCATTTAATCGATGTCTGCCGCACACGGTGGATAGCTATGATTGATGGCTTAGATGCGTTTATTGAAGTTTACGAGGCCGTTTTTGCAGTTCTGGAGCCCATCAAGGTGAATGAAAATAGAACGCGGAACACCAACTCTATACCAGATGCGTCTAGTTTATTTTATGGAACTGTTGCATTTGAGTTTAACGTGTGTCTTGTTGCTGTTTCACGCTTGATGGAAATTACGAGGCCTTTAACCAAGCAACTGCAGCCACTCTTAATGGATATTGTTGCTTGTGATGAGAAGGTTACACTTCTTTTCGCTATGCTGCGAAGATTTCGAAATGAAATATCGGATCTTGCATAAGCAATGGTACGAGGAGGCGGTCGAACCCTAAAGTGGAAACAACTCCATCATAACCAAGAACAGCATCGTGCTAATACTCCTTCCGAAATCCCTTCTGATTATTACCAACGTGTTATTTCCATTCCATTTTTGGATCACCTTACTTCCCAAATTCAAACTTGTTTTTCGGACATAAATATGAAGGTTCTTCACGTGTTTTATGGCACGCCTAATAACCCTTCCCAAGAAGATTGGAATAAGCAGTTCCCTGTGTTTCTGTCGATGTGTTAAGATGACCTCCCAGAGTCACGTTACTTACCCCTTGATTTGAAAACTTGGGAAAGTAAATTGGAATTATCTGCAGGAGATTTACCTCGCACTCTTGCTGAACTGCTTCCGCGCATTGACAAGCTTACGTTTCCAAAACTTTTAACTGCTTTCCAAATAGCAGCGACAATACCTGTAACTTCTTGCTCTTGCGAGAGATCAATATCGGTATTGCGACGTTTGAAAACGTAATTACGAAACTCCATGGTTCAGCAAAGGATGAATGGTTTGGCATTATAAAATTTCCATAAGGAAGTAAAGCTTGACGTAAACGCTGTCATCGATTAATGTGCGATCGAATGTCCAAGGAGGATGAAACTAAAAGACATGTTGAACGACCCAATCGACATCGCAAATGTTGATGAAGTTGATGCTCGATAAGATGCACTCAAATTTTAGAACTGAATTTGCAAAGTTTTAAACAGTTGTTATAGCCAGTGGCGGATTACGTTATTTTACAGCAACATATTTTAATGCTTTCAATCAGCAATGCCCAAGCCTATCCATTTCAAATGATACAGTATATTCGTATTTAATTTGGGCGGCTGATAACAAATGTTCATAATTGAAAATAAAGACATTTGTTGAAGATTTGTTGGTATTGTTTCGAAGTTTATTTTAAAGTCCAACTTGAAGCACTCGTGTTGTTGATTTTTAATACCTTATTGTATTAATCAGTAATTATATTACCGCACTTTGCCACGTTCCTATTAATATTTTGCTACTTTAGTAACAATTCCTCAAATTTAATTGTAGGAAGGAGAGAGAGTTAAGATAGCTAAAATAGCTATAATAGTTGTGCACTGAAATTATGCTTTATTTGTTTGAAGATATTTCATATAAAAATAGAACATTTTGAGTAGACTAAAATTGACTAAAAAAACTTCTTTAATTGGTGAAAAGCGTAAAAAATTTAATCTGATGTAAGAGAGGGAGAATAATCGCTTTAAAGCTTTAAATTTTGGATAGCTTTTCTTTATGAGCTATGTAATTGATACGAATGCTGAAATAATTGTTATGATAATTCAAACCTGTTTTTAACAGTCAAATCCTGAGAAAGAACATTCCTGCTTGCTTCCGTTGAAATTTAACATCATTTGAAGAACACGGAACAAGACTGTTTAATTTTCAAGGTCCGAAAAGTGGGCTTTTTAAAGCGTTATCCGATATTCAAGAACCTGGGGCACCAGCGCCTTTGTCCCTTGATGCAATAAATTGTCATTCTTTATGTGGAGAAATCATTTTATTGTTTACAACTGATAAAGGATCACGCTATATATGTTTAGTTTATGTATTTTAGCCTAATGTAGTTTTTAATACAGAAACATTAATCTGTTCACCAGCTAAAAACATTTTCATCAGCACTGGAACATCCAAGCAAGTTTTCTGTATTATCTTAGTTTTGAAACATAGACTTCATGTTCAAGATGCAATCTCAAAATAAAATAAATTTGTCGGATTGATTTCATTTCTTTCTCATGATTAAAGTTGCTTCATATAAAACCTCAAATTTTTTTTTTATTTTTAGGTTAGAGGAAGCAACGTCCCTGATATTGAAAAAACTTTATAAAATGGACGATTGTTAAGAACTGTATTTGCTGCTGCTGTATTTGATGATGGTATTTGTTGCTTATAGATTGAAATTTTTCAGCAGATCTAATTTTGATTCAACTTTTTATTCAATCGCGAATTCAATTGTTTTCATTGATACACACTTTTATACGCACCTTTGTTAGCAAACACGACATCATTACCTTCTTTTCAAACATTATACAGCTGATATTTGTTGCATCATTTTAAATCTAATTTTGCATCAATGCATTATTCACCAACATTATGCATCGATTCATTATTCTCAATATAATTATATGTCAAGGCACACAATATACATATGACGGTTAGATTACCATATCCAATACAATTATTCATCGATGTATTATTCTCAAACAGTAATTATGATTTGTTATGTTTTTATGATTAAATAAGTGGATTTAATTACCACCAATAGCTTCTAGGAACCTGCAAATGAAAGTTAATCTTTTTCTGATTGGGCAATATTACTGAAAAAGTCTGGATTTCTATTGAATTAATTTCAACTACAATATTAATCTTCATTGCATCACACTTAATGTTTAAGTTTAATTTATTTGATTTCTATTGCATATTGTAAATTGTTATGCTCTAATAGTATTACGATATGTGATATGTTAGGTCTGGACACCAACTGAAGCTTATCTTACCTTGTTGTTCAACATTACTGAAAATAAAAATCAGGAGTATTATTGGGTTAAGTTCAGTGCATCAATTTTTCAATCAAACCACTATTTATTAAAGTGCATATGACACGAAAATTTTTATTTGCTTATTCGACCAATTCGAGTGTGCTGATCACGAAAATGAGCA
>JAYJMH010063147.1:0-11983 GCA_036873815.1 Phacellophora camtschatica | reverse complement strand
AACGAATAGTAATTCACTTACCACTATGAAAATATTTTATGCATTTGTAAATCTATATGCATAGAATATCATTTCAGAATACTATAATTTTGTGATCGGCAATTTTCATCCGTAAAAAACTGGTCCGCACTTTACATAAATCCCAGTCCGTAAAATAGCCCAAACCGGAAATACCACTTGGCACTATATCCAAAACTTTTCGGTATCCCAAGATGGTGATGTGTGCCAATTTTAAAAATTCTACTATGAAGTGCACAATTCCTCAGCTAAACCGCCGTACTAGTTCATGTTATCTAATAAGAAAAATCACGCTATGCTGCTCTTAGTATTGTTTCATGGCCAAGCAGCTGTTGAACGAAACTTGAGCTTGGGAAATCTTATGTTAGAGACAAGATCTCTGAACTCTCTATCAAAAAGAAATTGTAAAAGATCACATGTACTCAAATTGTAAAAGATCACATGTACTCAAATAAACTAACTCCTATTCCGATGCAGATACCTACATAATTGTCGTCTGCATTCAAAGCAGCTAGAATGAAGTACGAAAACTATCTTGGGGAAGAGAAAAAAGTAACATTTGAGAAAGAAAGTAGAAAGGCATTCCTCTGTGCAGAAATTAAATCAATGAAGAATAGCAATGCTGATAAGGAGAAGGAGGGAATGTTGCTTGAGAAAGAAGCTTTTGCTGCAATGGAGAAATATGTGAGTGCAGATGCTGTCTTTTGCAAAGAAAGCAGTAGCTATGAAACAAAGTTGTGATGACATAAAAAAAGAAATTGAAGTGTTGGGGAAGACATTATTGGGACTAGAAGATAAAAGGCAATACTGTAGATTGCATCAGTATATGAACAAGATAGTTGTTGATAGCATTCTTGCACTGATTGCCTTGTTCCTGCCTCTATGTTAGGCTTGATGTTATTTTATTTTCTAAATAAAGAACGAAATCCTTGTGTAGGTATTGGACTGATAAAGTTCAGCACTGCAACTTCTGTAACTTTGCAAAACCACAAAACACGCTTTGATTGTGTTCCAGATGACAGTTTTTAATGTTGTTCCTGTTATTTAATCATAGTTTGCTCTTCATTCTGGCAACATTTTAAAAACCAAGCCAATCCTTTTCGTAAGAAAGGGCCTCTCGTATATGTATTTGAGTTTAATGTGTTTTCCCAACTGAGTACATAGTACTATATGTGTATACATATGTCTTTATATTGTTATGAATTTTGAAGGTTGGTCTGTTGCTCATGTAGCTGGTCATATTGCCGAGAAAGGAGATATTATTTTACTGCACTCTTATTCAAAAGCAGAAAATTAGCTGCCGGATTACAAAATAGCAAAGAGACTGGATCTGGGTCCTCCACCTACATTTGCTGTTAAGTTTCCAAATGTTCCTGTATGTTGAGATGTAATGAGAATCTCAAAGTCTCTAAGAACACTCTGATTAGGAAATGCAAAGTCTTGTATGAACGCAAGATCGAAGAGTCTACTCTATAGATCGTCTACTCACACCTCAGACATGGTGAAGAAGATTGGAGGTTTGTTGCTGTAAGCTTAATTATTGGTTATGCTTTGAAAACAAGTGTTAATAGACGTAGGCTGCTCTATTTGTTGGTTCAGTATGCAGTATGTACATGTCTGGTACTAAAACGGTATTGTATCTCACGCATGGGGAGATACATTAATTGCATATATTACATGTTTTAAATAGTTCAATATTAAATACGAAAAGTTACTGACCAGTTTTATTTCTGTTATTGTATAATTATGATTAATACAGATGTATAATTGTGTTTCGGATCATAGCAAAAGACGCCATTTACTTCGGGAAATAGCATCAACAGAAAATGAGCATTTGAAGAAGTTGTTGGTGTCACATAAAACAGTTGTCGAGTGCATTTCTAGGACTGAGACTGTAGTGGCAATTACTGCGCTTGAGTTGCATTGCCAGAATGGTATTTTTCCTAGGCGAAGTATTGCATCTTCAGACAGCGGTTAGGATATCTAATGGGCCTTTGCCACTGTGTATCATTTGTAATCACTTATAAAATGGCTTCAAGCTGCAAGTGGTTGCATATTATTACTCAGGTATCTTCGTTTGTTTAATTCTCCAACTCACTCAAGCCAATTATCATTTTTATGATATGCCTGCTTAACTTTGATTTTGTTTCCCTGTGCCCTTGGAACAAAAGCGGCTGTCTGTTCAGCTCAAAGTGAGAAGACAAAGAACAGAAGGGGAACTATCTGTGTTGCCAATAGAAATTCGAAACATTCATCATTTTTATGCAGAAAATTTTTGAAATGTTCTGAAGCCCATTCTCCATGAACTCAACAATGCTATAAACAACGGTAACTTCTACTTAATCCCTGACATCTGACTATTTTTTGGAAATTTAATTCAATGAAATTTTCAGAATATTTTATTTCAGAGACATCAACTTTCAGCAGCATAAAGTTTGCTGTAAATGTATCTACAATCAGCTGTATACTCATCAAAGATATGTAACTCAATTGAATTCTTTCAAAGTGGAATCCAGAGGCCTCCTGAATAAAATCCGAGCTTTGTTGCATTAAAACGCGAATATGTTTATGTCATGAAATGTTCATGTCATGCTTTTGAGGAATAGCTTTGAGAACGATGTATATTACTTTCCTTTTAAAATAATATTTTTCTTCGAAATACTTTCTAAGAATATTTAAATGATATGTAAATATCATTTTCTAATTTTTTCAAAAGGGGAATGCGATATAATTGCTGACAATTGTTTTCCCACAGCACTAGATGACAATCTAGCATCGTCGCTGGTAGTAAAGAATTTGTTTCTTTACAAATTATATCAAATTACCCAATTCTAAAAAAAAGCCTTAACATGGAATTATCTAAACTTTAGCACAAAAATTATGTTTTTTGATTTTGTGGTTTTGATTTCTAAATAGGGTAACCCTTTATTTTCCAACCGGTGTAATAGAGTCATTCAAAACTATTAAATTCTTTATAAATACTGATTTATTCAATTGATTGGCGTTTTAATGTTCTTTTGTATGTTTTTAACTCTTGATACTTCTTGCTTTGTTTTCCATGATGAGAATATTCTCTTACCTTAGATTTTGGTTCTTTATTGCTAAATAGGATAGTCATTAAAGCTGCTAACTATAACAAGAGAATCTTTAATTTAAAAAAAGGTACATTACTGAGAGTAAGCAAAGGATGGTTGTTCTTGTGAAAAGATCCCTTTTGAAGGCAGGATTGCGACGAATTACCAAAGAGATTGAAGAAGCAATTACATTATTCAAAGTTGCACTGAAATTGAAAATTACTGTCACCCTTCCTCAAGAACTTTTCGATCGAGTGAAAGAGATTGAGTGTGTAATGATTGAAGATTCTGGCGCAGATCATAATGGAGACCTGGAGGAAAATGATGGAAATTAATTTGAAAATGAAAGCATCGATGGAGACAATGTTTTTGATTCAATTCTTGGTGTTGATGAAGTGCAAGATGCTCTTGAAATTTTACGAACATATGTCTTGCTAGATGGCCAAGTTTTTATTAAAACATAACCGAAGAAAGAGTCTTGTTCAAAGAAAAGTCAGCCAATGTTTCTTTCTTTCCTCCGGAACTTTGCCAGAGCAAGTTGGCTGAACGAAATGGAAATGATGCGTGCACAGTTATTTGTATTGTACTGGGTATTGCATGCTTAAATTGCACCAAAAGTATATCTGAAAGCTAGAACATACACAGGATATTGGAACCTATCATTGCTGGGAGTATCTACAATGGTAATCAAATTTATGATTCAAGCAGGCAAAATCTTCCAATGAGATATCTGACAGTTTTGAAATACTCACTTTTTCAGAATCTGTGAATGTTGCAGAGGAGTATAACTTTGAATCTTCATCAGCATCTTTTGAAAATTCGCTTTCGTATCAAATAGATAAATGCAAAGATAATCTAGATCTTTCAAATTCTTTTGCTCTACACGTTTGTTGCGAACAGAGCTTTTTTATTCCTATTGTTAGATAACACTCAGTAGTTCTTATTGACTTACATAGCCATTTTCCGAGAGACAGATTGGAAAAAAAAAAAGATACTTGTAATTTTGTAGATCATAAATGTAGTGACATCGGTTATTTCTGTATTTTAACAATTGATTTGGTTGCACAATACATATTTATTGTGTTAATAAATGATATCAAGAATTTCAAAATTTATATCAATTTACAACTTCAGAGTCGTAGACAGCTGTGGGGAGAAAAAGAGAGGACAACACTCCAATAGATCAGTGCAAAGATAATCCAAATCTTTCAAATTCTTTTGCTGTATACGCTTTTTGCGAACAGAACTTTTCATTCCCGTTGTTAGATAAAAACTCAGTAGCTCATATTGACACACATAGCCATTTTCTGAGAGACGGATTGGAACAAAATATCAGATATTTGTAATTTTGTAGATCACGCTGCTAAACTGATCCAAATTTCACCTGATTTCCAACGGTCGAGATTTCAAATTTTCCAATGCGATTCCAATTTTGAAATTTACATTGCACGTTTCCCAGTAGTTTATACCTTACGGAAACATCAAAATACCACCATATGGAAACTGATTTCACAAAACATTTTCCTTATGGTAACTTATTTGTTAAAAAATGACATAAAATTTGTGCCTATCAAAAAAATTGTTTCCTTTCAAAGACAATAGCAAAGGACAAACAATACGCAACACCTCCATAACATTTCTGTAACTATCTGAGGTTTCATTCATTTTCAATCAAGATGACCAAAAGGTTTGAAATCAAAAACACTCATTTATCAGTATTTATCTCAAATCAGTATTTATCTCCGGGTATGGTTCTGAAAATAAATTAGTTTTTATACTCTCTCAAAACATCCTGTTGAAACAGTTCTTCTCTGTGAAAAAGAGATGTGTGCCAGATTTTTTGTTCACCAAACGATTTTTTCTTTGGTGCCTACCCGGGTCATCAATAAAGACCGGTTTATAACCAGGATGAGTTCTTTCCATTTTGAGAAAAAAGTCGGCCTAAAATGTTTAGCTACCTGCTACTCAATGTAAAATTTCGTATTGATACTATGTTGCATAAGTCTGCTTCACTTTCGTTATTAACACAAATTCTTGCCGCGTTTCAGCATTTGCCAGTGTAAATTTCCATGCTTACGATTTAGTTTACTAAACGTTCATTTTCCCACCAAATTTACAGATGGTACACGTTTTTTCATACGAAACCTGGCTATTGCCCCACTAGTCAAGGTTTCTTAATTTTATACCAATTTTGTCTAAATTTGGCCATTAAAATTTCTTAATTGATAAAAATTTTCATATTTGTATTTGAAAAAATTCCACTTTTTTACTATGAATTCTTTTTTTTCCAACAAAATAACTAACAAAAATATTTTTAATAACTAATGAGCTGTATACTGAAAGCGCGAAGCACCCTTCAGATTGGAAGACAGTGAGAATAAACAATAATCTAATTAGTTGACCTGTCGTCTAGTATTTTTTGCTCAGGAAGATTAAACACAAAATTCAAAGTTTCTCTGAAATTTTTCATTCACCAGTAAAAGTTTCTTAGATTTTTGGCTGTTTCACTGGTGAGTTTTTTATAAATTTGTTTCTTATTTTAAAAACGTGTAATTTCCAGAAGGATGGCTTTGGCTCCAATTATCCGACTTTTTATTTGTGAAGTCGTGGAAAGAAATTTACCTAATGCAGATTGCTTTCCGGGTTGTACCATAATAACATTCATGAGCAAAAACATGTGCACCTACCCTAGTATAAATTAATTTGAAATGCATTTACGTCTGCAATTAGTTGAAAGGCTAATCTATCTTTGGAGGTGTTACTGGCTCAGATTGAGATGTTCAAATTTAAAAAATGTTTCAAAAATACCGTCTGAAAAACAAATTAAAAAATTTATTAAATCATTGGCATTGCAGTAAAAGTTAGCAAATTGACATTTTTTCCAGTCCGGCCATTGCAAAAAGAAGAACATAATCGCTTTTGGTATTGTGTGAAAGAATTATATCTACATAAATAGAGTTCTTTCACACAATCATAAAATTGTTATATATGATTGTCATAAAGAATTCTATTTGCTCCTTTACAATTGCGTTTTCTCGTGTTTATTTGGGAAATTGATTTATACTCACAGGGCTATACTTATTTTCGCTCAACTTAATTCTGGTTTACTCAGTCCAATTTTAACTAAATAACAAAATTAAGTATATTAGATGCTCTTATTCCAATTGCTTCTCGTCCAATGTCGCAAACTGCACTTCAGAAGCACGACAACATAAACTCGCTGCTTGAATATTTTCGGATTATATATAAAACCCAACGTACAAATTAACTGCTCACGCTCACTTTTCAATTTTGTCTCCTCGCCATTTTACAATCCCAACTATCACTCACGCGGTTTTTTAAATCATTAGCATAACAACAGTTTATCAGCAACAACAACAAAAGATTAAATATGGATGGCTACGTAATGTAGTCCGGGGTCCTGTGCGCGACACACTCCCCCCATTTGAACTTATAAAGTGTCAAATGTTCAGTCATCTTCAAGCTCTCTATCTTCGTCTCTAAATGTCTCTCTTACAGTTTCCGTCGCAATTATGGCTGTTTTCCGCTTTGGTCTAAACTCCCGAGCCTTGACGTTAAGTTCAAACTTCTCCTCATTTGGTCCCTTTTTCTCTGGTTTTGCATCACACGCCAACTCCAAAGGATATAACATTTGTACAGCTCTTTCTATTCTTGCTTTCTTTGCTCTTAATCTTGCTGCTCTTATAACGCCGTCCTTTCCTTTAATCAGACTTTCAACTATTCCGATTACCCATCTTCCTCGATTCTTCTGTTCTCCCTTGATTAGAACGACGTCTCCTACGCCTATCTGACAAATTTCCTTCGAATTAAACAGTCTGTGTCTCTCTCGTAATGCTTTGATGTACTCGTTTGACCATCGCTTCCAAATGTTCTCCTTGCATTTGATCAAGTATTTGGCACGTTTTCTCAAATCTGTGTCCTGTACTGACTCTACATCTTCTGGTAACAAAGCATTATTATCTCCAAGCATTAACATGTTCGGCGTAAGCTCTGGCATCTGTATATCATCTTCTACGTAACTGATTGGCCTATTGTTCAATGTCGTTTCAACATCTAGCATAATCTCTCGTAGTTCCGGAAGTTTTAAACATGCTCTTCCTACGACCTTGTAAAATGACTGTTTCACAAGACCAATTATTCTCTCGAATTGACCCCCCCACCAGGGTGCCTTGCTCAGATTGAATTGCCACTTTATGTTATTTCTGGCCAGATAATTACTAAACTTCTCACTCTGTAACATTCTCTTTAATTTTTCAGCTCCTGATATGAATGTCTTTGCGTTATCTGAGTATATCTTTGAAGGTCTCCCACGTCTTGCTACGAGGCCTTTGAGACAAGGCATGAATTGCTCCACCGACATGCTTGTAACCACTTCAATGTAGACGGCTCTTGTAAGGCTACATGCGAACAACAGAATGTATGCCTTCTTTTCGACATCCTTTCCACCCTTGTACATGATTGGTCCTGCATAATCTACGCCTATAACTTCGAATGGTCTACTCCCCTCTGTTCTGTCCAGGGGTAAAACGCCAAGTGGTGGCTTTTCAAACGCTCTGGCATGAAACCTCTTGCATCCTACACATTTGTGCCTCAAACTTTTGACTAGCTGTCTCAGTCTTGGTACCCAATATGTTTGTCTGACATTTGACATAGTCAAACTGACTCCCCCGTGGCCTGTTTTAATGTGGAAATCCATCACGAGCTTTCTTGTAAACAATGCCTTTGAAGGTAAGTAAAGAGGATACTGTCCCTGTATTCTTCCTCTGCATTCCAATATCCCTGAATGATTTGTCTGAATGTTCAAATTTTGTTCGTCAACTTTGAAGCTTTCCTCTGTCTTAGCTCTCTCTTGCACACGCTTTATCCACATTGTGATTTGATCTTGAATTTCTGTAGTAGATAATGGGCCTTTGGTTCTTTGTGATTTCTTTACTCTTGAATTTCTCGCAAATCTAGCAACCCATGCTGTAACTCTCATGGTTTTCCAGTAACTGAATTTCTCTAAAATCTCTTCAAACTTGTTGTCAACAGGAACTGCGACTGCAAGAATGTCCTTGATAAGTTTTGCTTCTTTTTCCGTTTCTTTACTTGACGTAGTAACAATGTCTTCAGGCCAGTCGTTTTTGTTCCTTAACCACGCAGGTCCATGAAGCCATTTTGCCTCTATTTTGTTCCCAAGGCAACCTCTACTTCCGATATCCGCTGGGTTGTCCCCAGTTGGTACATGCCTCCATGTAATATAGTCCTTTGCCTGTATTTTCATTACTCGGTTGTGTACAAATTGCTTGTAATCTCCATTACCCTTCACCCAATGTAGGGCAACTGTACTGTCAAGCCAGCCTGTGTAAGATCTAACAGGCAATCCTTTACAACACTGTTTCACATTGTCGAGTAAGTGTGTTGCCATTTGCCCCGAAATGAGCTCAAGTCGAGGGATTGTCAGTCCCTTCTTTGCAAGTCGTGACTTTGACACTACAAGTCCTTGGTTGATTCCTGATTCTTGTTCAACAACCGCATAAATTGCTGCTGATATCCCTTGTGCACTTGCGTCCCCGAACGCGTGTAAATCTATGCCTACTATTTCTTCTCTGAATTGTGTTAAACTTCGAGGTACTTCTATTCTCTCAGGTAATGATTTGCTAAAAATTTTCCACTTTTGCTTTAGCTCATCTGTCAATTCTTCGTCCCATGTCAGTCCTGTTTCGCATATCTCTCGATATATCAACTTCCCTACGAGCATCACAGGCGAAGCTACGCCTAATGGGTCATAGACTGAAGCTAAATTTCCCAGAACTGTTCTTTTGGTTAATGCACTTTCCATTTTTGGAAATACGATTCCTAGCGTGTCTTCTTTCTTGTCCCAAACTAGACCTAATAGCTTTGTTTCATCACTTTTTGCTCCCATTTGTTGCTTTGCATATGTCTGATCTGCCAGTTTCCCTTGATCTGTGGTTCCTTCATTGCTTTCTAACTCTTTGACGTTGGCATGCCATTTGTGCAATTGAAACTCTGCTGAACTGAAAATCCTGATTGCTACATTCTTCAATTTCTCTAAGCCTTTTATATCCATTGATGACAAGAGCAGATCGTCAACGTATATGCTCCTTCGCATTTCTTCCACTTCCTCAGGGTATTGACTTTCTTTACTGCGTAGAAGCTTTTCAATTGTCCCTCCTAATAAAAAAGGTGACTGGCAGAGGCCGAACAAGACTCTGGTAAAGCGTAGCGTTTCTACTCTATTTCTGTCTCTATCAATCACCCAGTGAAATCTTAAGACATCTCGTTCTTCTTCTCTAACTCTGAGTTGAAGGAATGCTTGTTTTACATCTCCTGCTAGTGTGACTGGTCTGGTACGATTTCTCACTAAAATGTCCCAAATAAGGTTCTGTGTCGGAGGCCCCGTTTCCAAACAATCATTAAGAGAAGCTGCGTTGTTGTTTGATTTAGCTGAAGCGTCAAAAACAATCCGCACTTTCGTGCTCTCTGCCGTTTCTCTCACGACGGGTTTGTGTGGGAGATAAAATGACTTCCCTGTTGCCTCAAGATCCGCTTTTTCAACAATCCCTTGTTCCTTCTGTTCTTGGATTATCTGGTCATACTTCTCATAAAGCTCTGGCTGTTTCTCAAGCCTGTTGACGAGCTTTCCCAGACGTGCCAAACTTCCTGACTTGTTGTCTGGTAATGGTGGACAGTTTTCTTTCCATAACAAGCTTGTTTCGAAAAACCCTTTTGGATTCTGCTCTAGTTGCTCCATAAATTCCCGGAATACCGAGTGGTTTCCAACTTCTCTTTCTTCCAAGCCTAACACATCGAGGCTGCAAAGCTTTTCATAATCTGTTTTCGATGTGCCAGCAAAGAACAGATTTCCAGTGTCAACTTCGGCTCCTGGTGAGATAATTGTCCAGCCAAATTTTGTTAATTCGGCGACTGGTTCTCCTGGTCTACCTATTTTCGGTTTATTCTCTGTTTTGATTCTTGCATACTCGGACGCACCTATGATTAGATGAATAGGCAGTTCCGGCTTTTCATCATTGTCATTCATTGCTACACCATTTAGATGTTGGTATCTCCGTAAAATCCTCTTGTATTGTGGATTTGTTAACGAAAGTAGCATTTCTCTCTCAACTTTACTAACAGCAACCTTCAACTGAAAATCTCCTTTCAAATTTGTAATATCCACACTGTAAATCTCGACTTTGGTGCTCTTAGATGCCATCATCATGTCTATCTGACGATGCTCCCTAGTAACTGGTTTAATCTTCAAAACATCAATGAGCTTTGAAGAGATGTACGAGCTTCCTGCTCCTGTGTCCAGCAGAGCTCTGCACATAATCCCATTCACTTTGACCACAACAACAGGATAAACGATACCTTGTGTCCCTGTGGCTAACATGACTTGGTTTGGCTTTTTATCACAGACAGAGGTATGGTGCCTGCTGTTGCAATTCCTACAGCTGCTCTTCACATGACAATCAGCTGCACGGTGATTGGTTCCCGTACAATTGAAGCACAATCTCTTCTGACGTATAATATTTCTTCTCTCATTGACTTCCTGGACCTTTTTACAATCCTTTGATTTATGGTCACAATCATCACAATAAACACACACTTTGTGTTGAATTTCGTTCTGTTTTGTATGAAATACTTTCTCTGGCCTATCATACCTGAATTTATTTGTTTCAGGAAAACTTCTCACAGGCACCTTATCGTCCAGGATATTGGGGTTTCTTTCTGTCCATCTGCGTAATGCTTCTACCAGCTGAGAAAAATTCCAACTTTGCCAGTCATCATCTGTTCTCACTAAATCTGATTTGATGCCCTCCAACTTATCTAGGGTTGCACGTGTAAACCCATTAACATCTCCTAATTTACCCATTGATTCAAGAGCCTGCACACTGGTAAGTAACTTTGAATAAAATTCATTGATTTTATTTGGATTATTTCCCTTTAAAACTGGCAAAGATGTTAGGTTTTGAACATATGCATTGATGACCTCGCTTGATTTCCCATATGTTGTTTTGAGAATATTCTTAGCTCTTTCATAGCCTTCTCTTGTGAAAGGCAGACCCTCAATATGTACTCTCACCTTTGAAACTATTAATTCTTTCAAATATGAAAATTTTGAGACTGAATCGAGATTTGTTTTGTCAATTTCTGACTCAAATTGAGTCCAGAACCTGAACCAATCCATGTGTGTCCCTTGAAATTTTGAAATAACTAACTTGGGAAGTTTTACCTTGGTTGAAGAATCTGAGCCTGAAGCTGTTGACTTCCCAATATCTCCCCCCTTGATCTCACCTAGCTTTTCTTCTCGTTTCAATTTTTCTTCAAATCTAACCTTCTCGAATTCTCTTTCTTGATCAAATAGCTTTTGTTTCGTTGATAATGCAGATTTTTCTTCTTCGCTGCGTTCCTCTTGCATTATTTTAGCCATAACTCTCCGTAATTTATCCATGACAGGTTCGCATTCAAGTATTTTCTCTTGAATTTTAATGCTCCATGCCCGCACGTCTCCAGGGTCTTCTTCTTCTTCAAGTTTTAATTCTTCCACATTCAGTCTCAGTTCATGAATCTCATTTATCTTTCTCTCGTATACGTTTAACTGCCTCTCGATCGATTTCTTGTCGTTTTTCGCCAATATTTCCTTGGTTTCGTCTCCAATAAACTCCAAAAACCGGGTCTTCCCCTCGATTTTCTTCGTCAAATTCTCAACTTCCGTTTTGTGTTCCATCCTAAATCTCGATAAATCTCAGTAAAAATCAGCCACAAACTCTCCCATCTGGGGTGCCACTGTGTCGCAAACTGCACTTCAGAAGCACGACAACATAAACTCGCTGCTTGAATATTTTCCGATTATATATAAAACCCAA
>JAYJMH010063136.1:0-11984 GCA_036873815.1 Phacellophora camtschatica | reverse complement strand
TTAGAAAAACCTATTTGTTTGACACTTGTTATCACTATACTTTCTGATGACGCATTCATCTTAAATCTTTATTGAATGTTTATACCTGTTGTTATATTTTTGCAATAAGATAATTTGGTGTTTTGCACACTTTTTTATTTTCACTTTTAAATCAAAACAAACTGTGACATTAGAATAGTTCATTGGAAGTACCCATTATTTTACATTTTGTTATCACTATACTTTCTGGTGACGCATTCATCTTAAATCTTTATTGAATGTTTATACCTGTTGTTATATTATTGCAATAAGATAATTTGGTGTTTTGCACACTTTTTTATTTTCATTTTTAAGTCAAAATAAATTTTGAAATTAGAATAGCTCATTAGAAAAACCTATTTGTTTGACACTTGTTATCACTATACTTTCTGATGACGCATTCATCTTAAATCTTTATTGAATATTTATACCTGTGATTTTTGTTATTGCGAAGAAAGGTCGTTGGTTCTTTGCTCTAATACTGTTGAATAATGTTTACTGTTTGAAATTTATGAGTTAAAAATATCTTCCATTGTCCACCCGACCTTCTATATGCCAAATTTGTTTCGTAATTTACAACAAAAAGACTTTTAATCAAATGCTTTTTAAATATGGATTATTTCCAATTACTAAAAAACAACGATTAATTAACTCCCTTTGTTATACTTAATATTAGTATTAACTTTTATACCATTATATTGTAATTAACAAACGAGAATACATACAAGAAATTTAAAAATTGAAATATAAGTAATTCTGTAGTGAGCATATTTGGACATTTTCTTAATTTACGTTGTCTGTATAGTGTTTTCATAGCAACAGTAATTATTGCTCAATGAACTGCAACTCGTAAACTACTTTATTTGCAATATATGTTTTTATGTCAGTATTTCTTTGCCAGAACAGATCATATTAACATGTTTGATAACCAGCTTAGGATGGTTAAGTTGACGTTATTTTAATTTTAGGTTGTTATCGTACATCTCGACAACAGTAAATATTTACGGCAAGTAAGTATTTTTCTTTCATAAAATATTATTTATTTTTATGCGGATTAATTTACGGTCATTATCGAAACGTCTGGCTTTGTACAAACACACGATTTGCACTTTCAATTGGCGTAACTTCAAGCTGAAGCCTCTTCTATAACACTCAAGTAGATGCAAAATATTCAAAACTTTAGCTCCTCTGCAGCAGCTTTGGAAACATGTAGCCTTTTTGGGACTCCCGGTATTTCTGTTTCTCCTTTGTACTTAAAAAGGAAGTGGGGTCCTTTTTATCAAAAACAGCGCCATTTTCGTTAAATTTGTTTTGTTTTATTAAAGTCTTTACTATCAGTAAAGTAAAGGGTGAAGCTACTGTTTACTGTGTTGTGTTGTTTTGTAGCCAAACGAAGAAGATAAATTTCCTTCACCAGTTGAGAATATGATTGCATCTTTACTGGTAAGATATATTCTTGGATATTTTATTGTACTACGTTTTTGATCATTGCTGAGAACTTCTATTTTGCTGCTCTTACTGTGTAGTACGACAAAACTATGTTTGTCACGTTTTTTTGGAAAATATAGTGAGGACCGTTACGATTTCTTTAAACCACTGTTAAAAATTTAAAATCTATGGATCTCTTCAAGACGCATTTAAAATTATTTTGAATAAAATGAAATGAGAAAAGTTTCTGAAAATTATTTCTTGTAGGTTTTTAAAGTCTCCAAGGTTTCAAAGTTAAATTTTCAAAGAACAATGTCATATTTTGAGTTGATCTGGACCATACGATAAGCATGCTGAAAGCAATACTGCAAATGTGGATGTTTCTTGGTGCAGCACGTAACAGCATACGTTTTTATTTTTAGGAAAAAGTCTTACAAGACAAATCAAATCACGTGGAGAATAATGGTGTGTATGAAAACGTTATTTTTACAATTTACTTTTCATTTTACAGATCAATTCACAGGGCTGGCAAAAATTGATGAATACACAAGTAAAGCAATGACATTTGAATATGGAGGGTCATCTTAGGGCCTGTTTACACTAGCCAAGATATCCCACCTAACTTGGTTATCTCACTTAGTCAAGACTTTTTTTATCCCGTGTTTGCGTGAGACACATAGCCTGCGATGAGATGAGTTTTGACCCCCTTTTTTGTTGTGAGTTTGCTTGAAATAAATCTCCCGAATGCGCAGTGCTGTAAATGTTATCCTGGCTGAGTTGTTTCTGCATATGAAAATAATGCGTGTCTCTGCAAGTACCCAGGATATCTCACCAATGTAAACAAACTTATCAAATGAGATTTAAAATAACTGTTTGCGTGTTTGAACATGGTAGAAAAATATCTTTAATTTTTTACACTGGTGTTGCTTCGTGGCTAGCACGCCTGACATTCAACCAGAAGTTTTCAGGTCTAATCCTATTTGTGAAAGTGTGAGTAGGATGCTTTCCAAAGTTCTTATGGACTGTACTTTTTTAAGTACCGCATGTTTCGCAACAAAAAGTGTCCTTTGTGGAGATAGCAAATGTAATTATTTCAAGTTCAATTCCAAACAATAAAGAGTGTTTTTTACAGTGAAATGTATCGTTACCACTTCTAAATTGTTTTTGAAGGCTGTTTCTTTTGATATAGGAGAAATGATGCTTTGAAAATCAATAGAAAGAACAAAACAAAATAACATTTGAATTTTTAGAATATAGTAAGGTGATAGTATTACTTTTACTTGCAGGACACAAAGAAAGAAACATGGCCATTACTGAAATTTTTATTGAAGCATACTTAAATTTGATTGGTAAGTACTCTTTTTTGTCAAATATTCCAATGTGCTGGACACTGAGCAAAAGGAAGATTAGAATACAGACTTAATAACTACTTGCACTTTTACTACTTTCATATTCAAGAATATCATAGATCATAACAAACCTTCATTTAATTAAAATTTGTCAGCGATTTAATTTATTATCTTTATTTATCTCTTGTGGACTACATCGTATTTGCTCCATTTTTTAATTCATTGAAAACTTTTTCAAAAGCATTACTGAGCTGGCTTATAAAGGTAAAAATAACAAAGGGCACATAAAAGTTCAAAATGCTCAATTGGAGGGTGTCAGTCTACACGTAAGGGGCAGGAACTACATTATTTTAACTCTCGTTGACTTAAAATCTCGTTGAAAATGTTTTTCTAGTTTCTTCAAAATTGCAGCATTTTTCAGAAATTTGTGGTGAAAGTTTTAGGTTAAAGGCTTTTGAAAGTTGTGGTTCTTGTATGCGGTTTTTTACTGTACTCTGTATTGGTTAAATTTGAAGGAATATCTTTATATTTTGGTGGCATGAATATCTTACAAGTTTACTCCATTTACCGTGCAGGAAATTTTCAAGGATTTTACTTAGATCAAGATGATGACGATATTTATCAGGTAACTCTTGTTTTTATCTTAATTTTAGGTTTTTTATTGAAATTTTTGGAATGGAACTAAATTTAGGAATTTTTGCTGATAATTCAGGGTTCATGTTCAATCGTCAAGCACCTTTCCTGTATTATTATTGTCATATTTTATCGCTCACATCCTGTAATATTTGTGTAAAATTAATATTTGTTGACAAAATTTGTGTTCACAAATTGATAATTAAGATTGTATACTACTTATACAGACTCGTTACCTGATTTGCTGAAAATATGTGGAACGACGAATATTGTGTTGTTTTTTTTTACATTAATAAGCCAATAAAGGTTTTTAGGAAAGTGTGTTATGGGTATTCGGCGAAGTGTTGAAAAAGCGATTTTAAAATAGCTACAAGAAGAGTGTCTCTTACCTTTGAAAGTCTTGAAACAATGAACTATATTTATTTTAGTTTATACACTTTTACAAAGCAGCAAAGTCCAAAGAATATAGAAAGGTGCGTTTCCACTTGTTTCTTATCCTGTTTTTTATCTTGTTAGTAGAATCAGTGAAACAATTTAAGAAAATTTTAAAACAATTTAAGAAAATTGTTTATTATTCGTAGTTTAGACCTCACATGGAAGGCTGCCCTAAATCAGAGTTGCATTTGGAAATATCTGGCATGTTGTTGTATAATGTTTGGAATATTAATTTTATTTTTTGAGAAAATCTCTGGAGGTCGTTTTAGATTAGACATTTTTTGAAATATACATTTTATTTTTCACAACATTTTAAACTTTCATTTGGAGAAAGTTAACCGAAAGTCGGAAATCAGACACAAAATATTTAAAATTGAGTTTAAAACGTATACGATGTTTTGAAAATTATCTGAATGCATTCAAATATGCTCTGACTTGTGCTAGTTTAATTGCATTTTAAAGCTGGTAAATAATGTGCTCTTCAAGCTGGCATCTGACAAAACATGATTTGCAGTTTAACTTTTAAGGTTCCTTAGGTTTGTGGAAGTTCTTTTCGCAGCAACAAAACCACAAAAATTACCACACTTGGTTTAAAAAAACTTTCAATTAATTTTTAAATAACATTTTTTATTTTAAAAGCATTTATTTGCTGCCGATTTGACAAAAAACATGGCGAGAGGGTTAAAGTTTATTCATGACAATGATGTTGGATGGTTTTGTCCTCAATCTGGATAACTGTTCAAATGCTAGTCCGTCGTCAGTGAACTTTTAAAATAGAAAGTCAGCTGCCGGATGTCAACGTCACACCCTAATTTTTAGAGTTGTGGTTTTTGGTTTAAGATTTTTATGAAAGATAATTTAATTTTTTTATCTTCCTTTTATCGCTTTAGTTTCTGAAACAGTTTGTGAAAACACAAGCGTTTCACGCATTCATTACAGAATACAACACGCATTCATCAAGCTCAAAAGGTGCTCGTTTATTCAAATTTATGCGCTAATTGTTAACGTCAAATTAGTATATACTTATCATGTTGAAAATTTAAATTTCCACTTGATCTTTTGATGTATTTGATGTATTTGATGTAAAAACCTCAAAATATAATAAATGTTTTACTGCTTTTCTGGACTTTTATGGTAAAAGTTATTTTAAAAATTTTAACTAATTTTATGGTAAAAGTTATTGGTAAAAGTTATGAAATTTTCAATGTCCTAAGAATTTATTGAATATTTCTATATCTTACGGAAAAGAATCCACAAAGTAGCACTAGTTATAAATGCATATCCAACTATAGAAAATCTAATCCCGTGGGACTGTTCTAATTTAGAGATATCATTTATTAGGTCTTTTTCAAGAGAAGCTTACAGACTGGAAAAGACAATCGTAAGTTCTATTCTTTGTTTTCATATAAACTTGTTGACTGTAGATTTTAGATTACAAAGATATCAGGAGTCATATTTTTTATGCAACTAATCGTTGTTATAAACTATTACCATTGCTTATTCCGTCTTTAAAGGTAATGACATAATTTTCAGACAGCCATTCTTATATGTTCATTCATAGAAAGGAAACTTGTGTGATTTTTTTTATGCGTAGTTGTAACCGATTCGTAAAATTATAAAAAGTAGTTCTGTATTTAGTATTCTTCTGAGAATTCCTCATAACTAGCTATGTATTATGAGTAAAGTAACGTAACGTAAGATGTGACTGGCAGTAAAATATGACATGCAGTAAATGCATTTTGAGGAAGGCACAGCTTTGATAGGAATTTTATAAACTGTTTAAGTCATATCTTGTTACTTTTATTTTCCGTCGATTCTTTATTTCTTATTTGTAACACGATTTAATTATTAAATTCTTTATTTGTAGCACAATTTAATTTTAATTTACAAAATAAAAATTTAATGCGAACTTTTTAAATTTAGATTGCATAGAAGAATTGACCTTAAAACGCTTCATGCAATAAAATATAATTTTGCGGAACTCCAGTGAAGAGAGGAGAACGATATCAAATTATTGCCTTTTGTATCATTGATAAAGTGTCGAAAAGACTCTTAGGCCAAATTCTTGAAATGGTGTTTGGGAGTTAAATAGAGCTGGCTTGACAGCTTTGTCGTAGAATCAAAATAATATTGCAAAATGACATCGCATTACATTCTTGTGTTAATCTGTGGAAATAAACATGCTAAAAATGGGTTGTTACTTGCGGAATCAAAGTCAGTCAAACATCGGAACTTCTTGTGGACCATTCAGTACCTAACTATGTTAGAATCATAGTGTGCTTATTTTTTATATCACTTTATTGTATTGTTTTCCAGGAAAGGCAAAAGCACAGAAAGTGGTAAGATGCTTTATATTATTAATATTTTATTGCCATTTTGTGAAGAATAAGAATATTAATCCGTCAGCACCTAATACTATTCCAGCTATAATATAGAGCCGTGATTATGTAGTTCATTGAGAAATAGTCTAATGAATTTTCTGACTAAGTAAAAGAATGATAGAGTACGTTGTTTTTTAGAAAACAACAATTTCTAGCCGCTTCGCCGAAATTATTTAAAAAGATACTAGCTGTGAACAAATTTTTTAATTTGTGCTTTAGACATTGCCATAAAATGAGACTTTTGCTGGCTCATGTCTTTGCACACTGCTGCATTGACTTGGCGGCAAGTTTGTAGGCTTTCGCTATTTGGTCCGCAACAAAAATAACATATACACCGCTGCTGGAGATGATAACATAGAAATTCTTCGTGCTGAAAGGTAGCTCATCCATGGAGTGTTATGCTAATCACGGAGCTCTTATCAAACAACCCTCGGATTCAAGTCCTGACAAAAGTACACAAATGTTTTATGCAGCGTTATCCTTAAAAACGTATAATTATTCGCAGGATTCTTTGTGTCAAACGTGTCTTTGTGGTTTGATGCTAACCATATAGTTCTTCTCAGAAACTCCAAATACTCTCACAAATCTGCTGCGCTCCCCTAAAAACGGTATATTTGACTCCTAGCACGAAAAGGTCCTAAAACTCTGCCGTGTCTTTCAACAATATAAGTCCAACGTTAGATTGAATTTCAAACAAATATTTTTAATTTTCAGCTTGGCACAAATTTAAAGGAAAGCTAAAGAGGTAGCGAATTGAATATTATGCGATCAAAGATGAGCCTTTCGCGTGAGTCTGTTCAACTTAGTTTTGCTCCACAATTAGTTTAAAATTGACCCAACAGATTGGAGTTATATGAAAAATCTTCTCATCACCATGGACCTGTTCGCAGTCTTGAATTGAATGTTTAAATATCATGCTGGTATTATGCTGTTCATCATGAATTTTTAAAATATATGTACCTAATATATGGGTAGGGGTATGTGCCGCCGATATGGATGGGTTTGAAGGCAGAAATTCTCTAAATATGGGTATGATTTTTAGCAAAAATGCCTGAATGTTGGGCTAGATATTAAACATTTTCCTTAATGTTGGTTGGTTTAGAATGAAGCACAACATTAATATTGTGTATACATGAATTGTGAACGTCAAAGATGGGTGGGTTTATAAAATCTCAGCGGCCGTCCGATCATGGGGCATGTACCCCTGGGTGTTATTAGCACCCTGGGTGTTATTAGCAGATTTTTTAGCAGTTTAAAAAACCAGTTTGTAGAATTTCAGTCTGAAATTGTTAGTTTGTGATTAAGCAAGCAGAAATTCTTTAGTTAAACTATTCTCGTGACAATTTAAAACGGTTTTTGAATCTCACCAATAAATCATTTAACTATTAACAAAAGATAATTTATTTTGTTTATTCTAATTTGTATAATTAGTTAGAGAGGGGTGGCACAGGGGGCAAACTTTTTTAATTAAAAAACTTTCTCCCCCATCTCCAGACAAACTTTTTTTGCTTTCTTTTATAATTTAGTTTCAATACTTCCCTGCTTATTTTATTTGCTGTCAGACTTTCAACAGTCCTTAATTTTTAGTAATATCCCATGGCCGTATTGTCTCTTTGATTACCCCCCCTTTGCTGAGTGCTATTCTCTGTGACTATTTAATGGAGAAAAACATTTTATCCATTGCTTTTTTCTAAATGGCAGCTGAACCTATTGCTGAATTGTAAATTGAAAACTTTAGTAAAATGAATCTAAAAACATTAAATTAAACTGCATTGGCTTTAGGTAAACGTTAGTAATTATTTATAAATTATATTTGTTAATAAACTATCATTGATTATTTCGTTATACAATATAAAAATCCACATATAAAAACAAATTTAGGCTAAAGTTCTCAATATTTTTTTATAAAAACACTGAAAGTTCAATAAAAGTGGTACTGGAAATATTTGAGTTACGAAGTTAAAAGCATGCACTCAAAACCCAGAAATAAAAAACCTTTCCTGCTCTAAGAGTAAAAAATGAATGAGTTCATATGCAGGTTTTTGCTGCATGCAGGCTAATATAGTTTAATTAAAAATTTTTTTAGACATCATTGCCAAGCGTTGAAACATAGTATTAATATTTAGTTAAATGAATTTGTAAATTTTATTGTACAGTAATTAATTTGATGTCAATTTTTGTTGAAATTATTTTATTGGGAAGATTTCTGATTTCATAGTAAAATTGTTTTGACATGGCCAGTTCCTTGAACCAAACCCGGTTAGACCTCGAGTACACGAGAAAGGATCAAAAAATGGTACAGCTAGACCTTGCGTTTACACAGAATTTTGTGGATCCGCTCTAGTTTAGATCTGCTAACTGTACGCGTTCGGGACATCTTTTAATGTAGTTCCCATTTGGATCCGATCCACTCCAGCTCTCTTGCATTTGGATCCGTTTCCGTGTAAACACCCACCAAAACATTTGAGCTGATTCATTTGTGTCCATTCCCGTTTGGATCTGTTCTTATGTAAACAACACGCCATACAGCGCCCATGCTGGTTACGAAAAGATCCAAGTTTAATATGATCAAAAACATTTCATTTAGTAGAGCTCAAAACTTGGGATTAAAGTGTATAAGTATGTAAACTTTGTTGTGGTTTTTCAATACTTTCTTTAGTTTCGGTTTGAAAGTATTCAGGTTTGAAGTTGATATCGTCATGGTGAAGTATATGAATTTTGGCTAAAGATATAATCTTATCTTTGTGTCATGTTTTTAAAATTGCTGCAGGTTGTATTTATGGCAAACGAAAATTAACCAGTTTTTCTTGTCATGGAAATAAATTGAAAATTGAAAGCAAATTCTTGTTTTGTATTCGTATTGTATTTGAGGCGAACTTATTGTCGTATTCAGGAGAAAATCCCGCATTCAATAAAATACAATAACTAAATCCCGCATTCAATGAAATTCAAACTCTTCTAAATCTCAGATACTAAAAATTTTGTACGCTTTATGATCGACCTGTCGTTACTATCCAAAACTTACGACCTTTTTCGTGTGGTCTGGATGAGTTCAATTCGATGAAAACATTTAAAAAACATGGTTTAATTTTTGCCTAGCTTTGACTTTAAACCAGGTGATTGTTGTTTGGTTCTCTGGAATATTGGTAGATGCGGAATCACAGTAGAGATAAGATCATAAAACACCTTTAGATATATGACAAATAACAATTGAAATGTGTATTTTAACCATTTGTGCCCTGTTTTTCTTTCAATTAATAGGCAAATCCCATTCAATTTTCATTTTGCAGGAGGTAGCACATACCGGCCAACCTAATTCAAATAAAAAACTTATGTTGAAATATCTGAAACTAACATAAAGTTCTGTCCGCATTTTCCTCTTGAAAATATGACATTTTACATCGTTTATCAATTGGCCATATGGCCCTTTCCGCGTGTGAAAGGGTTAATATTTGTCATATTTCTGGGGACTGCTCGTGCCCTTATCTTTGCTATGATCTAGCGCCGACTCAAAGTTGTGTTGTTTTGTATTTAAAAGCTCGAAGCGCTTGCTTGCTTAGAACCCAAGGGTCGTGGAACCGCATGGTTTTTGTCTGTTTCTTTTTTAGCCTCTGCGACATTGTTTTAATAGCCAGGCTCTGTCACAGCCTCAACGAGGGAGAGTGGTAACTTGTTTGCATCTGTTCTTGTGTCGCTTTTTACTTACTAAAGACAAAACAGATGGCTGGCTGAAAAAACCCAATAAGTGTGTCAAACCTTCCGTTTCCACTACTCTTGTTTTAGTTTGAAATAAAGTGTAGTTTATTTAGATTTAGGAAAGGAAAAAATTTAGACAAGGCCAAGAAATTTTTGTGAGTAGGGGGCCAGGGGCAGTGAGCCATGGCCTCCTTGTCTGAAAATTTGTAAATTTACAATCTTTGTCGAAGAATTTCCTAGTTCATTACAGCACTTTGAGACAAACTTTTGAGACGCTGCACTTTGTGTACCGTGCTTGAATGTTCTCCATTTCATCCCACACAAACACGTTTCCACTTTTTGGAGGATTTTTTATTTGTCGGAAAATTCAGATGTTTGCCCCCCCCCCCCAAACGTTTTCGTCCCACGATGCCCCTGGCTATGAGTGATTAGAAGTGTCTAGTGAAAATCTTCAGCAAATAAATCCTTCAATTTGTTACACAATTTAAAACTTGTATATTTCAACAAAGAAGTTGTTTGCAAATATTGAAACCAAGTTACAACTAATTTAGATAGTCGTACGGAAAATGTTTTGTTTAATTTTTTAGCTCCATATATATCACGTTTGTTCATAATTGTAGCAACGTTCATTGTATTTGTTTCCAAATTTGTTATAAATAAAAATTTTTAATTGGTTTTCTAATCTGAAAAGTTATTTGATTAATAAGATGTTACTTTGTATGCACTTTAGAATATTATTAATAATAATCAGTGGTCTTGAGGAGCAAAGTTCTCTGCGGGAGCTAGCAAATTTGAAGCCCAAGCATTGAAATGTTGCAATAGGAAATGTGCGAGATTATATGACTTTGGAATATGGGATCTTGGATCATGGAATGCTGAAATCTGGATTTTAAGACAATGGAATGTTGTAAAATGTTGGACTGTTCTGGTGGTGAACCAAGGCCCTCCGCAGGAGCTAGGAAGTTTGGAGTGCGAGCGCAGCGAGCACTCCTACTTCCTAGTCTTCTGTTATAAAATTAGAAATGGGTGGCCCCATTCTCATGTAAAAATGATCATTACTCGTGGTTTGCTTGTGATATGTGGTGAATGGAAATATGGCATGATAACAGACTTTTTGACCACAGATTTGGTTGTAGCTGTTCAACATTAATCTAGATACAAATTTTCATAACCATAGAGTTCATATTGTTGATTTTGTGACAATATATAGTTTGAAAAATTATAAAGGATTTAACCGCAAAAGTCGTTAGGGGTGAAACTTTACACCCTCGGACATTATTCGCGGTCAAATCCCTTACAGAATTTCAAACTTTTTATTTTCATATAATTGACATTATGAACACTAGAAGAGTGAAAATTTGCACACGAACTAACTTTTTGGTGCTAAATCCAAATTTAGGGTCAAAAATTTCATATGAAGAAAAATTTTAAAAATCCCAAAACGAGGCCGTTAATTGAAAAGGCGTTTAATGAGCACCCCTCTCTAATGAGCGCCCCAAAAAAATACCGGGCGCTCATTAGATGAAATACGGTAATCATTTAGTAAGTTTTCTTTCACTCAATCACTTATGAAAATTGTTCATGATCTTATGAACGGGGGAAACAAACAATTGCCGCTTCAGACAATGCAATTTGCAATTTGGAAGAATATATTTCACTCTGAGTTCACTAAATCAAATCAAAATAAACGAAGACAGCAAAATTTTAGGATTTTGTTTCGTTTATGTTAATTCAAACGTAGGTCTATAGCAAAGTATAAACTGGGCTGGAATAATTTGTTGACTTTACAGTTTCCATTACTTCCAAATTCCTCGTTTCAAGGAAAATACGATAACTGATTTTACCAATAAAATGTTAGCATCTTAAGCCCCGGCCAAACGACTGGATTTTTCACTGGATTTTTTTCTCAACAAAAATCCATTAAACAATCCAGTCGTTTGGCCACCTTGTCCAGAGTTGTCCAGACATGTTGAGCGTTGTTCAGCGTTGTTCAGTGAAGTTTGATCGCTTTCAAAAATTTTACTGAACAAGTAACGGAAAGGAT
>JAYJMH010063125.1:0-11985 GCA_036873815.1 Phacellophora camtschatica | reverse complement strand
AACAAACGCGCTTAAATACAACTACCAGAATTCATTGCGCGCGTCAACACCTATGACGTAATTAAGGGAATGGCCTATTGCAGTTTACTTTTTCGTGAATATAAAGAGTTCAGGAATCGGCTCATCACTTTGCGAAAGAAGGAATCAGTGGAATCAAGTCACATAATCACTACATTAATTTATTGTTATCAGTCTGTAAAGTAAACACACTCAACAGCTAACTGCACATTCGTTCCACTTTTTTACTGTGCTGCGAATGATTTGATTTGCCTGCCAAGAGTCTAAAATATTCGCAAAACTGTAAACTGCACTTTCATACGGTATCTTCAATGTATGGTTCCTCTTTCACTTTTAAATATTTTCAAAGAGAAAGAACAACGTCCGATACAAAAGTGAATCAGATGCCGAAGATGCTGATATATAATTACATTTTTTTCGTCCGCCATTTATTTTTTAAAGATACTGTTTTAATTTATATGCGACTGCATAAGTATGGTTCGGCACGGCTTTGCGCAAGTAATCTTTTACCTTATAAACCTTTGCTTCATTCTTGGTTTTCCATTTTCGTGTTCATCATCTTTTTTTCTTGAATAAATAAACCAGCACAAGTATTCTGGCTTGAAGTGTTCCTTAAGGCTGGCTTACACGATCAAATTTTGGTAAAATTTACTCCACATTTTATGCGATCAAAGTCTTTGATAACATATTTAATCGTGTATGGTTGCGCAAAAACGAATGTGACAAGATATATGATCGCTGTTTTCAAGTGGCTATACAAAATTTTCCATTTGAACACTGCTCAACATAATTTAAGACAAACATCTTTTGATAATCGCAAGCCAAATTACAAATTCAGTTCTGTACGATACATTCCAACTCAAATTTCCCCTGCAAAACGATCCTTGCCAAATTTTGATCATTCATATATATGGTTATTGATCAAAGGCAGGCAATGATTTGGAAATCATTACTCATGTTCAAACGTCGTAAGATATGTTTTGATGAACATGCCAAAAATAGGTTAGACATGTCATAGTGAAAGTTGTCACACATATCACATATGTCATAGTGAACATTGTCTCATTATTTGACCATGGTCTGAACACGTTTCACCACACTTGTCAAATGGAACACATTGCCAAACACTGTTAGACATGACCTGATGAGCATTGCGAAACATGGTTGGACATGTTCTGGTGAACATTACCAAAACATGTTGGGAGCAAATTAATTGATTTATGGTGAGAACAATTGTTTGACCACATATGTAAAATGAAGCACTTTTTCAAACATGTTTGTCATGCTCTGCTAAGCATTTCCAACCAGGGCTGGACATGCTCTCGTGAACATTATCAAAGTATATTGAGCATGTTACTTGCCAATGGTCAAAAATCAGTAAAACAAAGACATTTAAACTAAAATAGCAACGTAATCTCATTTTAGTTATATAATATCAAATATTAAGCGTATCCTTTCAGTACAATTTTTGAAACTTGAAATACTTCTGACCCTGAATCAATGCTAAATAGTTCCAGCTATGAAATAAACAATTTGATATTTAGATACCTATGATGTGTCGTTATATTTTTATTTTTTGAGACTTTAGATGATATGGCTTTAAATACATTACAGGAAAATTGCTACGGACCTTACCATTTTTTCCCAACACTAAAATGGTCAGTATTCAATAATGTTTTGTTCTCTTGGGGTCACATGTGCATTAGATAAACTTACAAAAGGCAATTAAAAAAATTTTAATTCCCTTCTGATTTTTTTGATTTTTACTCTCTGCTGACATTTTCAGGTTGTTAATAGGAATAAATTTATCTGCACATGTTTAAAATGTTCAATGAAAAATTACACTTTCAAAACTTTTCTTGTATAACCAACATTAATGTTGTTTTTCTTTCCAAAATCACCCAACATTAGGAACAATTTTAAATATCTAACCCAATATTAAGGCATTTTTGCCAAAGATCATATCCATGTTTATAAAATGTATTGCCTTCAAACCCATCCATATCGGCATCACAACCCGTACCCATATTTTAAGGTGTACTCCTGGGCTCTTTTATTAACAGCCACAGGAAAATTATTAAACTTGACAATGTCCTCTAAATGATAACCAATTACATCATAAAAATATGGCTATCCCAAATCGCCAGCACATTCTTCCATTTATCATGCCTGGAAAACGTTCTCCTTCATAAAAAATATGACATACTCTCTTGAAAAGCTAGTTGCTGGCAACGGTCTTCATACCAGTTATCTGTTGTCTTCATCACCTCGTCTGACTCCTCTTGAAATCCTCTGTTTTCTTGATCTGGTTCTAAAATATCGTTTGTATGAAATCTGCCCATAGTATGAACTGTCACAAAATGTTCTTTCATGGTTCTTTTTTGCACTTGAGGCCCAACTTATCTGTCTCTGTGGAAATTTCGGCTGCAGACATATTTATGACATCCACCTTATGATTCAGCTCACTAGCTACTGCACAGAAATCATCGAGTGATTGCACAATTGTTTTTTTACTTAAGATAGCCATCCAAATATCACATTTGAAAATTCCTCCAATGCCATCCACTACACCCTTTTCATGAGAGGATGCAAAAAATTAAACGATGATCTGTCTGTGCCATTCTCTTTGCCAAAAGGGAAGGTAGTTGAAACATTTTTGTTTTTAAATTGGGATGAAGGCCCATCACTGAATATAACAAAGTTTGGATTCCATGATTCATTGTTAGCATTGACAGCAATTTGTTCATGAAGACAACAACCGATGCTTTGGAACAAGACCAAGGGCCAACACCACCAATGAATTTTATTTCTGTTGCATCCAAACACCAATTGTAAATTTATTGAGTTGATTTTCATTGCAGTGCGCAGATTGTACTTCGCCTTTGTATTAAAAATAGTATTTCTTGCTGATGAATTGAAAATATTTACTTTGTGCTCTTAATAAAAGTATGGACCAAAAAATAATGGGTTTTTCATCAAGGATGTTCATTGCTTTGCCAATTGTTCCATTTTGACATCTTTTTTCTGTAATCATCTTCTTGCCACCTTAGCCACGCTGGTCATTTTTCTATATTCTTTTTCCTAAACTGAACTGTTGTTCAATTGTCGAATTGTGCAAAATTAGAGAAATATAATCTTGACAATTGATATCACTTTGCAGATGTCAATAATTGAAAAATTCAGATTAAAATAAAATGAATAAAAACACTGCAGTTGAAAAAATAAATGTCATGCCCACTTATTCACTGAATTGTCCACTCTTGTTTCTTTGTTCATTTATTTAAGCTTGAGGATATCATTGGCATTATCAACTTTGGCTGTCTTGTGATTAATTTTTCGCGTCAAGTCCTCACTGAATAAATTTTTTTTTTCTTTTTTCGGAATAAGACCCAACAGTGAATGACATATTTAAAGTATACTATTCTGTATTAAAAACATTCTTTGTAGACATAATCGATGTTTGTAGACATAATCGTAACTTTTGACATTGTCCATGGTGGTGCTGCTCAGAGCACTGGAGGGGTCATTGGTTATGAAAAAAGGGGTTGGAAAAAATATTAGGAGTCATATGATTTAAAATGTGGTCATCAGCTTTAATTAAACCGGTTTCAATGCAGAGCTGGAGGTAGACGGAATAGGAGCAATAACTGTGACCGATAATTGTGAATAAGCCATCAATTGAATATTATCTTTCCTTCTCCGTAAAAATTCGCTCCACTTTCAGCAACCCACAGACCACTGCACGTGCAGGTTCGTTAACGATCTCCACTACGCTCTTCTTTCCCTCTTTTGTATATTATAATGTCCACGCGAGTTCAAATCCGAATGCGCCCGCACATATGTCCTCGCCTTTTTGGTATCCAAACATCCCTTGAAACACCGAACTGCTATTTTGAGAGCCTGCACGACTTCATTGTTTTACGAGCAAACACCGTTGTCGGGCGCGTACATATCCGGTCAAGGGCATTTAAATATTCACTTGCTGCCTCACAGCGCAAATCAATAAACAACCTCAAGTAAAGCGTACTTTGAAAATGCATTGTTTCAAACAACTTTTAAGGAATGCAAAATTTCTCACAAAAAAGTTTATAAGATAGAATTATCAATGCTGCCTGGAATAAATTCAAACAATTCCTAAAGAATGCAATTGAAAAACATGCACCTGATATTGAAAGGACAATCAGAGATCGAGAATGCCCATGGCTCTCACATTATATCAAATTAAAAATGAGAGAAAGAGACTACTATTATCTAAAAAAAATGCGTGGCGAAGTGCAAATGAGGTTGATTAGTCTAAGTACAGTCACCTTAAAAACACGGTAACGGGATTGAAAAGGCAAGGCGACACACGCGCGATCTTTATTTCCCCAGTAAAAGACCGAAGTTATTAAAGTCAATAACAAGCGAACAGACGACAAAAAAATCAATAGCCAATTAATTTTGTAAGTTGTTTATCGCCATTTGGAAGAACCTGGCAAACGGTATTCTGGGTTTATCATACATTGTTTTTGAAAAATCATGACCACGCAGAACTATACAAACAGAGCACAAATAGCAACCATTTTGAATTTGTATCCTCAAATCCCCGAGTGGTGGAAACATTCATTAAAAGGATGAAAAAAGGGACGGAGGGATATGATGAAATTCCAGCATCTCTTGTCATAGATGAACTTGCTGCACCTCTATTGCTTATGATGAATCGATGCTTACCACATTCAATTTTTCCCATTGCAGAAAAATGTGTCGAAACAACCCCCATACATAAATATAATGAAAAGACAGTAATGGATAACTATCGCCCCATCTCTGTTCTGCCAGTACTATCCAAAGTCTTTATGCAACTCATCAAAAATATCTTGAGAAGGACAACTTTCTTCTGCCAGTACTATCCAAAGTCTTTATGCGACTCATTAAAAATATCTTGAGAAGGACAACTTTCTCTCGGACTATCAGTTTGGTTTTCGACGCGGATCATGTGAACGGATGCCGGACAAGATAAACAACCAAAT
This sequence comes from Phacellophora camtschatica, assembly GCA_036873815.1. Taxonomy (NCBI): domain Eukaryota; kingdom Metazoa; phylum Cnidaria; class Scyphozoa; order Semaeostomeae; family Ulmaridae; genus Phacellophora; species Phacellophora camtschatica. Next base: position 6,958 of record JAYJMH010063125.1, on the reverse strand, counting down.
ATTTATTGATGATTAAATTTTTAATTTATAAGTTTTTAAATTAAATTTAAATTTAAATTTTGTTTTAGATGAATTTATGGTCGGATTATTAAGCTGATGGCTACCACAACGAATAGAGGAGTTGAGCAGAAAGAAGAAGGCAATAAGAAGAGAAGTAAGTAAATCATGGAACAAAATTCATATAAGTAAGTAAGTAAGTAAGGTTTATTTGCCACAATTAAAAGTTTACAATTTAAAATTTAAATAAAAGGATACACTTTTACACAAATTCGTAAAGTGGAAAAAAAATTGCATGAGATTTGACAAACCGGTGGCGTATATTTCCAAGCTCCTTCTTTGTCGTTGTCGTAAGACTGTGTCGTCGTGATTTTAAATCGTTTCCTCAAAATTCAAGCCCTGACTTGACAAAGCAGGATCTCACTCAACCACGTCATTCTTCACTTTCATTTTTTACTCAACAGCAATTCAAATTTGGGCCCGATTTCTCTCCGTGTTTATCTCCGTGTTTTCGAACCGAAACCGGAATTGAAAACGAGGCGAGGTCCCGCTTTGTCAAATCGAAAATGATCGAATGATCGAAAATGGCAACAAATTACTGAGAAAAAATCAGACCGGTGCCAATATACTTGATATAACTGTGCAATGTGAAAAGTTAGAGACAGTAATATCATTCAAATACTTTGGAGTTTTAATAACAGAAAATGGACGGTCTGAAAAGGAAATCAGGAGCCGAATTGCCATCGCCACCACTTGCAAAGCTAAGAATGTTCTGTAAAGACAACAAAATAAATCTAAAATTCACTTTTGAGAACAATTGTAATATCTTCCCTTTTGTATGGCTCAGAATCCTGGACATTAACGGCAGTGATTGAGTCGAGAATAACAGCTTTGGAGTCGGAGCATACAGAAGGCTGCTTCAAATTCCTTATACCACCCACTCAAAGAATGTAGAGGTGCGCGAGCGGATAGAGAGATACACAGGGAAAACTGACAGTTTGCTGGCAGTTATGAAGAAGCATAAATAAAGTACATGGTGTGCTTTGACATGTCACGAGCACATCGAGACATAAACTAAGTTGTGAAATATCAAAAATTTGTAACAAAAATGATTCGATTCGAACACACAACCTCTTTGTTCATGGTCCATCGTATCACAGGCGGAAATTATTGCTCCCCCTCCCCCCTTTCAAGTGCCACCCAGTTGGAAAATTCTGGCCCACAGTCGTTACTTGGCAAATTTGATAAAATATTGGGAATTCTTTAGATTGTGAATCGATTTGTTCATCTCCCCGTGTACCTTAGACCTTTTTCGGCTTTTGATAAATGTTCAAATCAGGGAGCCCGGAGGGCTTTATCCTTTATTCTTTATGCTCCCTGGTTAAATGTTATTTTTTGCGCATACGCATACGATTTTAAGTTTGATTTGTCTTTTGTAGAAGATTTTGTTTGAAAAATTTCTGCTCCCAGTCGGAACATTTTCCTTTTGGTAATTTTTGCCCCCATTAGGCCATTTTGTCTTAAACATTAGGCCACAGCTATGTTTTATCATTATTCCCAAAATTTGGTTTATTTACCACTCAAACTAAATGCGAGATAGAGGCACATGGTTTGCCAGTCCAACGTTCAAAGAAAGAAGATGGAATGAGATGTGTTGGGTGGGCTCTTAAATGATGTATTTTTGGAAAAAGTTATTTGAAATTTTTTAATTCAATTTTAAGTACTTTATATTGTCTCACGCTGGCCTGTGGCTTACCACTAAAAATTGCTGTTTTTTTTTTCGTCTAAACATTTACTCGAAAAATATCTGTTTTAGAATCAAATAATCAATTGATTTTATTATTAAGGTTTTCTTTTTTAAATGAATACTATGTTCACTTTCATTTTTTAGGTATTTCCCTTTTTTCTTACGTCTTTGATGAAGTGAAAAGAGACTATCTGCTAGAGTTTAACGAGAAGAAGCTCAGAGAGAGACGGAAGAGAGTCTACACTTTTATGAAAACACCAAGAGAGCTTGAAAAGGTAAACCAATCAAGATTTTAATACTCAAATCTTAACTGTCCTTTTCTTTTATTTCAATGGTAACCCTGGCTATGGTTTGGCCAATTAAATAAGTAAATAATAAACAATTGCTTCTGTCCTCATATACAAATTTGATTGTCTTAATCATTTAAATTTAAGTTATATATTGCAAAACCAGATTTCATTTTATTCACTACCATTATTTGCTTTTAATAGATTTATCATTTTTCAGTTCTATTTGAATGTTTATGATAAACAATTTTCTGGGCCATTTTTCAATGAAAATCTTAATGCGAGGGAAGCTACATTTATGTCAAGAAATTTCCATCGGTAATGTAATAAATTAAATGTTGCATTGCACTGATCCTGAGACAACATTAAACAGGATAAATTAGAAATAAAAATGTTGTTGGGATATGCTGCCATTATTTTTAGTCCAATTTTTATTTGGATACTTGGAAAATAATTTGAATACTTTTGTTTGGTTAAGTTTCAATATATCAGTTTGGAACCGGGAGAACCCCCAAAAAGCTGATTTGTCTGCCGATAATTTTACAAAATACATCAAATGGCAAATATCAAGCTCAAATAATAACAAATTTATATTTGAAGTGTTATATTTTTAGAAAAATGTCAGCAAAGTTTCCCATCATGCATTTTCTTATTTTGTGCTCTTACTGAATATCCCGTCCGGTTAATAATTCTAGAAAGCATTCTTATACATGTGATAAATTTTGATTTCAGTTTATGGTGTTTGGTGTTCTTTTGTGCCTTGATGTCTTTCTCTTCATTTTTACCTTCTTGCCCATCAGGGCTGTTCTTGCAATATTTACATTCATATGGCGGCTTCTTGCCTGCACAAGGTGACCTAACGTTGTTTACTGCCTGATGGGCCAATACAAACTACACCAGGTATATCGAACTCAAATGCTTGAAAACAACTCAAAAATGTAAAACGTGCAATCGAATATGACGGCCAACGCTTCAATTTAATTCAGAAGAAGAGAAATTGATAGTTTTTATGGCAAATTTTTGAATGACATTATTTATAAAAAAGACAGAAAGTTACACCAAACGCTAGTTTTGGCAACAGGATTTAATTTGATTTAATTTTAAATTTGGATTCAACCAATTTCCAGAGAAACGTGCTAGTTCTAACTGGTGTAGTTTTTTTGGTCCACCCGATCTATATATTTGTATTATTTATCAGTTTATTTGACACATCTCATGTTATTTTATTTTTTAATCTGCAACTATCATCATAGTAAATATTGTTTATTATCGTCATGCAATCATTCTGAAATATTATACTACTGACGAATAGCCGATAAATTTAGTTTATGTTTTCTAAGGCGAGTTTGTAGTTATATAATATTGTGTTTGTTTGTTTATTTTTCGTCGCCGTACGCTACATTGTTTATTTATTCTAAAATATTGTTTTTTTTATCTCGTGACTCTTTTCAACAATATCTACCAAAAGTAGGCTATCGAAAGAAACTAAAGGTGATGATAAACGATAAATTTTCATACAAATATTCAAACGGAGTCGTTTGTTTATTCTATGTTCTTAACATCACTCGACATTCCAGCTTCTCGGCATTACTACGACATTCTTGTTTGCATTGACGACTGATGTAAGCTTCTGGCTTGACCTTGCATCTCCAGAGACTTTTTTCAATCCATGTGAGTGAAATGACGAGAGCCTTCTCAATTGGATGTTGGTGTCTTTCAGCTGTAGTTTGCCACAGTATGTGAATGTTGGCAATTGCATTGAACGATTAATTGTGGCAGCTTTCGTTTGATCAAGATACGATATTATTTTTGCTAACAGTTGTCGGCTACTTGATGCCTTCTTGAAACAAGTATGGAAATTCGAATTCAAGTTTAGCGAGGTATCAAAGCGAACACCAAGATACTTGTATTCAGTTTTGTTATTGATGACAGTTGGAGTTTGATGTGACCTTTTAGTTTTAAGTAGCACAGTTTGCTTGGCAATCCTTCGTGAGGTGCAGAAGAGAAGGGATTCTGTTTTACCTTTCTTTAGATCTAGAATCATTTCATTGCTCTTTAGCCAAACAATCCATGTCCTTTGACAATTTGACTTTGATAGACTGGATTTCCTTGTCTGCAACACACAAGACTGTGTCGTCAGCATATCTCAAGATTCTCGAATACTCAATTACATCCACAACATCATTGAACAATATTAAAAACAAAATGCTACTGGTTAACAATGGGTCTTTAATTAAACATTTCAAAGCAGATGAAATCTATGGTTTGTATCTTTCATATGCTCGCTGCTCGACAATAGCGGCATGTTTCCCTATCAATAGAAATCAACAGAAATCAACAGATCGCTGATGGAAATTTTAAGAGTTCCCGATTCGACTATTTTGTTGGAATTATTTACCGTAACATAACCAGTCAGAACAGAAGTTTCAATTGTATTTTTTAATTATGAGCTCGGCAACCCACATTCCCCACAAATATCTTTGAGACGTTTTACATGTGTATAAACAAGGTGCTCGAAATTGACGCTATTCTGAAAGGAAAGTCAAAAATGCATTTCATAAATTGTATTTATCAAAAATTTACTCTAGTCACAAAACATATTTATATCGTCATGATAAAATCCAATCTACTGATGAATTTTTTTTACTAAATTAATTTAATATAATTCTACGTTAGGAAGCTTTCTTCTCATTAATCTTCCTAATTGGAGAGCTCCTCCTTTAAACGATTCCCTACCTATAATCTTATGTTCCTTTAATGTTTGTAAATTACTATTTCTCGTGACACTATAGTTAAGTGTTCCTTGTAATTTTTGTATTGTTTGTTTGTAGTAGTGTCGCAATATTGTATGGGAGCGATTATCATTCCTTTTCTAGAGCCCAGATTATTTTCATTTGCTTTGGGTACACATGTTGAGTATATGGATTTCTACGATAGTGCGCATATTATTTAGTAAATTGCCAAAGGCATACAAAAAGTTTTTTTTTAAGATTATTTTACCATCATTATTTAGATGAGCCCTACTTTCGTTTAAATGACATATTGTATTAATGTTTGAATTGTCAATAAATTGAATATTACATTATGAGAACTTTTTCAAATATTTGTTTACTTGAACACCTTTTATGGTTGAACTTATCTCCTCTTCTTCCCTTTCCAGGTATAAATATAAAATTGTTATTTCTTCAGTCATGAATGAGACTTTTTCCCGTCTTTTCACTTTTTCCCGTCTTTTCACTTTTTCCGTGGCTTCGTGAATTTGTAGGTCTTTATATCTATGAGAAGGGAATTCATTGGATGTTCTTGGCAATGCTGATTGGTGTTGATTGATGTTGACATTGTTGATGACCGTTGAAATTTGGTCTTCTGTCTTGGACGTATGCTTCTCGTGCCTGACCTGTTTTATTATTCTTGTGGCTTTTTTCAGTTCCCTTGGGTTTGCTATTGCTTCAAATCTGTTCTAATCCAACTCAAAAGATTGGCGTGTTGTTGGCATCTTCATTTTGTGTTGTTGGAATCATCATTGCTTTCATTTCGGGAACTGAAAGAGTGCCTTCGATTCATTTTCGCTGTAGTGATTCCGTGTGTCCATTTTCTCCAGAAATGTAAATATTTATAATTATATCTTTTTCTAATTTAAGTTCTTAGTTTTTCATTTTCTTTTTCCAAATGAGATATTTCTTCTCTTCAATCATTTTCGTGGTTCGTTGACTTTGAATTATTTTCATTTTCGTGCGATTTTGACAATTGGTTTATGATACGATTATAATAACGATGTTTTTTCTTGAGATTGCTTACAGATGGTTAAATTCTTCCCATAATATTATAATATCCCCCCTGTGCAGAACTGAGAACTTGAAATTTTTAAACGTCAAGGACATTAACCCTATACAGAATATCACGTCTATCGTCATCTAGAACACCATATCGAACGTAAAATCGTTAAAAGATACAAAGTTGAAACTTCCAGCACCGAAAGCCACATCTCTGATAACCCTAATTAAATGATTTTAATTATAAAATTATAATTAGCGTTTCGAATACGGACTAATTAGTAACCACATGTTCACAGAAAAAGGTCTAATTAGTAACCACTAGCCTGCGTAAGGCTAGTAACCACATGTTCACAATTGATTTTATTCACTCGTTTCATGCTTTATATATGCTTTGTCAATTTTAGCTCTATACTATGACTATAAATTATGTTTTCATGAAAAAATTATAAATTTGTATCATTCATTGTATGAAACATAAAATAGTCAAAAGCTATGACGTCATATATAATATTTGTTGCTGACGTATGCAAAAAATTGTGTTATACATAAAAAATAGAGAATCAAAAACTAGATTAAACCATGCCAATATCAAGTTTGTCAGTTAACTATACGTTTTTAGAGCCGCAAAACTTAAGTGACTGGCTTCCGAATATGGCATTTTGACAGTGAAGTTGCTAGCCGTTGCGGATTGTTGTAATGTGCAAACTTGTTTTTTCAGAACTGCATTCTTGAAACCAGTGCAGAAAATTGATCTACTCAAAGGTATTATTTCAATTATTATTTCGATTTCAATTAACTTTTTTTATTTTCTGGTTTTTTTCTTCAAAATGTAATTGCGTGTACATTGGCATAAGAGGTATTAAACATAAGAGGTATGTGAATGATAATTTTGTCATCATGCCTTACTTCAAATCAGCAAAACATTTTCTTGCTGTCCTCAATCAATGTTATTCCTCTGTTACGTTCACAATGGAAACAGCAAAAAACAAGATTTTGAAGTTTTTGGGAATAGAACTTGTAACTTCAGGATGTAAACTTGAGACGAGATTGTACTTAAAACTGACCTACATTACACAACATAGGTATCAAATCCTGATTGGATAAGCGGAAAAGTCACGTGTAAAAATTCTCTCACTGGAAAACCAATCAAA
>JAYJMH010063114.1:0-11986 GCA_036873815.1 Phacellophora camtschatica | reverse complement strand
CAAAAAAAAGTGATTCATATCTTACAAAAAAAAGTGATTCATATCTTACAAAAAAAAGTGATTCATATCTTACAAAATGAATAATTTTCAAATAATTGTCACTTTTGAGTTAAGTTCAACCTCGTTCCAAAAACATTTTCCAGAAAAGATTCGATAAATAAATCTTAGTATTCGCTCCCAGAATATTTTCTACCACCTACACATATCGGCTCAGACTGAACTTTACTTCTATCACCCTGGCATTAAAAAGCAAGTGACCGTTGGTCTTCAACCCATCCATTCAGATTGAATCTTACAATATTACAACACAAGAACTGGCCTGATACTACGAAGAATGTGATAATGATTTGAACAATTGAATTTACTGTCTAAATCTTAACAATTAATATCATCTTTCGAGTCAATTAGACAATTCACTGCAGTTCTCTTGTCTCCACAATAAGGAAACGTTACGTGAAGTTGGAATAACCAATCACTCACAGCCGGAAGAAAGATTATTTTAATACAAAAGTTTTTTCCCGTCTTAACGCAACGAGTAAAAAATACGATATCATTGGTGTGAGTGGTTTTCAGAAAAAATTAAGCCATCTTAAACCTAAGAAGATGATATTTATTGTTAAGATTTCGACAGTAAATTCGTCGTTTTTTACATTGCAAGTCTAGTTTCTTTTAATAGAAAGCCCTTTAAAAATAGCCAACTAATAAATTTAACAAATTAACCGTAAAAATGTCCATAAGATAGCAAAAAGACGGCTTCGCGTTTGATTAAACATAAAAATTCAAACAAAAGCTTTTTTGGTATTCTGGAGAAAAAGAAACTTGTGTTCACAGGTAAGCAACAAAAAGCAAACTGTTCGAATAAGCAAACTGCAGGAAATTTAAAGACTCTCTGCTGGCCGGCATGCTTTGCGCGCATAACCTATACCGTAATGCAATTCTTCACAATCAAGTGAAAGCAAGTTAAAGCTTTTATTTCGCTATATAAAGAAATGTATTACGTCATTTGCATACCGGCTGTGCAGCGTGAGGTTGTCCAAAACTGCGGTTTCTTTTCATCTTTACAAATGGCTAAAGAACGATGGCGGGGGGAAGCGTGTTTACCATTCGAATATGCGAGCAAACAAAAAGCGATTTACTTTAGAAATACAAAGAAGCTCTTGTAAAATCGCAGGCGAGTTTTCGAGAATGGAGAAGCTGCTTGATGTTTTCGAGCAGGAAAGCAAGAAGCAAGAAGATCGATCATGGAACGAGTAGGCCTTGGCCCACTATCACTGCTAGACCAAAGAGAAGAAAATACTCGTGAAGTCTACCCACTATTGGCGAGAGAAAGCCTCCTGCAAGACTGTTTCCTGCCAATAAATGTTTCCTGCCAACAATGTTTCCTGTCGAACATTTCAGCAGATTGTAATGCTATCACCGAATAAAGGAATTCGGAATAAAGGAATTCGGAATAAAGGAATTCGGGGGCAGGGAAAACGAGTCAAAAAAGTCCAAAAAAATAGGCCTAATTAAATAAATAAACAATTTGTTGCAAACAATTGATCCGTAAAAATAAATGGTTTACGGATCAATTGTTTGCAACAAATCGTCAAATGAAGCCGGTCTTTTTGCCGCCGTGGGTGCGTGGAAAAGTCCAAATTCTTCAGAATTCATAATTGATGTCAACCAAAAAGCAAAACTTATCTTATCTTATCTGATCGCACAACAGAACGCAATATGGTGAATGGCAAAACGAGGCTGAATTTTATTTATAGCGACACAAAAGCTTTAAAACAAACATAGAGCACAGAGCAGAGTAACAGCGCGCAAAGCATGCCGGTTAGCAGAGAAGGCTTCTGACCATCACAAAAACATTTTTTTGCGAAATAAAATAACAGGGTTATCTAAATTTGCTTCATAAAAAATTAAAACTACATTCCCAAATAAAACTGTAGGTCAAAGTATGATGGCACAAAATCGAAGCTTTTTTTATCGCCCTGCACAGCGGCATACAAGTAAAACGAATTTGAAAACAAAGCATCCTTATGCTAATCAGATGTTGTTTCCTATATTTTGAGTTTAAAATTTTGATAAAAGATGAAACTTCGCTCAATACGAACAATAAGCAGCAACAAAAATAGTATTTTTCCTCACCTGTTCCGTTGCTCTTAGAAGCTCATAAATGAGCGAAGAACAAGCATCGGCCCATTTACCAAGCAAATTGCAAAGCTAAAGAAACAAATATATAAGATTACATCATCAAATTATATATGAAAATATATAATGTGTAGTTGGGAGAGGCATAAAAAAAAGAACAAAAATGTGAGCCTATTTTCTATGTAATTTCGATATTTATCTCATGTTATCGAAAATCCTTTCTTATCACTCCCAATAACGTACAACACGTTTCCCCTTGATTCTAACAAAAAACTGAAGGTTTTCTAGGGATAATGGCAGATCATGTAGTTAATAGAAAATCTTTGACCGACTACCATAAATTGTAAACTACGTGAATCCCGATGATTTAGATTGATATCTATTTCAGAGGGAGTAAACTGGTTAAAAATAATGTTTGGTTTAATTTCTTTAGAAGCTTATTTTGGACTTTATAAACGATTTTTGAAAAAGTTTTCACAGAAGCTTGAAAAAATTGAAAAACATTGATCAAATTTCTAAAGCTTGAGAGCATGGACAAAGAGGGATTCTCGCGACCTAGTCCGCCATTGAAAGTTTTCACGCGTTTTCAGTTTAAAAGCGCCAGTTTTTACCGTTAGAACAAAGGCTTTCTCCTTTCAAAGTAGGAATCAATGTTTTCAAGCTTCCGTGAGGTCAAACCGTTTTGGAAAATCGTTTATAACGCAAGCACAAGCTTCCCAAAAAATTGACAAAAATACTTTTAACTAGTTTAGTCCCTCTGACGTAGATACCAACTTTAATGATCGTAATCTTTATAGTACACGATTTATGGTTAGCAGATAGTGATGACAAGGTTGGATAAGTTAGTGTTTGGCAAATTTAATAGTGTATCAATAATAGATTTAAAAATAAACAAACTATCGTTATAAGAAGATAGCACTATAGATTTATAAGAAGCTTTATATCATCGATTTTCTAATTATCTTTATTATTATGAGATTAGAGTCAATATTTAGAAATTAAAGCTTTTTAAATTTACTTGATAAATGTTTTGAAGCTATGTATACTTTTAAAATCATTGTCACTCAGCATCATAGGCAGTGATTTTGCAGGGTAAGGTTACGTTCACACGATGCCGGCACGATTTGAAAAGGGAACAAAATGTTACGGATTGGCCTCCCGTTCACATGAAAATGGCATAAAGTTGTGCCGGCACAATTTGAAAACGGCACATCTTGAAAACGGAACTTTAGCCGGCACAATTTGAAAACGGTGTCATGTGAACACTCGAAAACGATGAAAACGGAACATTTTGTGACGCTTTCGAAACAAGGCTTATTAAAACCGCGCCAAAATCAAAGTGCTTTCTTCAAAATGACTGCTCGCAACAATATTTATCTTTTTAGGGTTGCTATTCTTGCCAACATCACCTTGTTGTTAAATCACATGTGTGCATATTCAAGAAGGCTGGAAGATATTACTGTGCTGTTGATTAATCGTTTCCCAAGTTTTTAGAATCGTAAAATTAAATCTAGGCAACAGCGATTCCCAGTCAATACCTTTGCTTTCCTGGTCAGATTCGTAATGATAAACGACCTCCAGTAACAGTTGTATCCCATCATCAGACCAATTAAAATATAGTGCCTTGGCTGTACCATCGTCTGACTTGCTTTTCTTTTTTGGAGGCATCTTTTAAAAGCAGGAGAAAACAGCACGAGATTGCAAAATCACTGCCTCTTTCTCACAAAGCTGGCAAATGGATTCATGAGGTTATGGTTTCGTCACATTTGTGTCGTTTTCAAATTCTGCTGGTATCGTGTATGCGCAAGCAAAAAGTTTAGAAGCGTCACATTTTGTTCCGTTTTCAAATTGTACCGGCATCGTGTGAACCTAGTCTAAGATAGCAATATGTAAATTAACTACCGAGGATTACTGTTTGTATAATATTTAAATACAGTTAGCGAATAGCTTGATCAGTAGAATATATTGGAGACGAAGATCTCAGTATCATAGGCACTGATTTTGCCGAGTAAGATAGCAAATTGAAAGTTACCTATTAAGGATTACTGTCTGCATAATTTTGAATACAGATAGCGAATAGCTTGATCGGTAGATTATGATGAAGACAAATATCTCAGCATCACAGGCAATGATTTTAAAGAGTAGCTAAGATAGCAAATTATATTGTCGGCATAATAATGAGTACAGTTAGCGAAATGTTTGATCAGTAGATTATTTTGGAGATAAATATTTCAGCATCATAGGCACGGATTTCGAAGAGTAAGATACCGAATTGTAAGTTAACTATCAACGATTACTGTATGAATAATATTTCAATACCGTCAGCCAATAGCATGACCAGTAGATTAAATTAGAGATGAATATCACAGCATCACAAACACAGATTATGCAGAGTAAGATAGCAAAGTGTCAGTGAACAATCGAGGTTTACTGTCTGCATAATACTTGAATATAGTTAGCGAATAGCTTGACCAGTAGAATATACTGGAGATGAACGTCTCAGCATCATAAGCATTGATTTTGCCGCATAAGATAGTACATTGTAAGTTAACTACCAAGGATCAATGTCTGCAATATATTTGAATACAGTTAGTCAATATCTTGATCAGTAGAATAGAATATAGATGAATATCTCAGCATTATAGTCACTAATTTTACAGAGTAAGATAGCAAATTGTAAGTTAACCATCAAGGATTACTGTCTGCTCAATATTGAATATAGTTAGCGAATAGCTTGATTAGTAAAATATCTTGAAGACGAAGATCTCAGCATCATAGGAATTGCTTTTGGCGAGTAAGATAGCAAATTGAAAGTAAGCTATTAAGGACTACTGTCTGCATAATTTTGAATACAATTAGCGAATAGCTTGATATGTAGATTATATTGAAGATCAATATCTCAGCATAATATGCACTGATTTTACAGAGTAAGATAGTAAATTATATTGTCGGCATAATACTGAATACAGTTAGCGGCAAGTTTGGTCAGTAGAATATATTGGAGTTGAATATCTCAGCATTAGTCACTAATTTTACAGAGTAAGATAGCAAATTGTAAGTTAACTGTCAAGGATTACTGTCTGCACAATATTAAATATAGTTTGCGAATAGCTTGATCAGTAAAATATATTGGAGACGAAGATCTCAACATCATAGGCATTGGTTTTGCCGAGTAAAATAGTAAATGGTAAGTTAACTATCAAGGAACACTGTCTGCATAATGTTTGAATATAGTTAGCGGAAAGCTTGACCAGTAGAATATATTGAAGACGAAGATCTCAGCATCATAGGCATTGGTTTTGCCGAGTAAGATAGTAAATTGTAAAGTAAATATCAAGTAATACTGTCTGCATATTTTTTGAATAAAGTTAACCAATAGCTTGATCAGTAGATTGAATTCGAGATCAAGATCTCAGCATCACAGACACTGCTTTGTTGAGTTAGAAAGCAAATTGTAAGGAACTATCAAGTATTACTGTCTGCATACTATTCGAATTCAATTAGCGCAAACAGCTTGATCAGTAGATTATTTTGGAGACGAATATCTCAGCATCACAAACACAGAATATGCAGAGTAAGATAGCAAATTGTAAGTTAACAATCAACGATTACTGTATTAATAATATTTCAATACCGGTAGCCAATAGCTTGTCCAATAGAATGTATTAGAGATGAATATCTCAGTATTATAGTCATTAATTTTACAGAGTAAGATGGCAAATTGTAAATTAACTATCAAGGATTACTGTCTGCATAATTTTGAACACAGTTCGTCTTAAGCTTGGTGAGTAGATTATATTGGAAACAAATATCTCAGTATATTAGGCACTGATTTGCCGAGTAAGATAGCAAATTGCTGCATAATATTGAGTACAATTAGCGAATAGCTTGAAAAGGTAAATTATATTGAAGACAAATACTTCAACATCATCGGTACGGATTTCGAAGAGTAAGATAGCTAATTCTAAGTTAACTATCAAGGATTACTGTCTGCATAATATTTGAATGCCGTTAGTCATTAGCTTCTTCAGTAGAATATATTGGAGACAAATATCTCAGCATATTAGGCACTGATTTGCCTAGAAAGATAATAAATTGCTGCACAATATTAAATATAGTCTGCGAAAAGCTTGATCAGTAAAATATAGTGGAGACAAAGATCTCAGCATCATATGCACTGATTTGACCAAATATGATAGCGAATTGTAAGTTAGCTATCAACGATTACTGTATGAATAATATTTCAATACCGGTAGCCAAAAGCTGAGCAGTAGAAAATACTGGAAATGAATATCTCATCATTATAGGTACTGATTTTGCAGAGTAAGATAGCAAATTGTAAGTTAACTATCAAGGATTACTGTATGAATAATATTTCAATACCGTTAGCCAATAGCTTGAAGAATAGAATGTATTGGAGATGAATATCTCAGCATTATAGTCACTAATTTTGCAGATTAAGGTAGCAAATTGAAGTTAAATCTCAAGTATTACTGTCTGCATACTATTTGAATAAAGTTAACCAATAGCTTGATCAGTAAATTGAATTGGAGATCAATATCTCAGCATATTGGACACTGATCTGACGAGTAAGATAGCATATTGAAAGTTCCTTATTAAGGACTACTGTCTGCATACTATTTGAATACAATTAGCGAATAGCTTGATATGTAGATTATATTGGAGATCAATATCTCAGCATCATAGGCATTGCTTTTGGCGAGTAAGATAGCAAAATATATTGTCGGCGTAATAATGAGTACAGTTAGCAAAATGTTTGATCAGTAGATTATTTTGAAGATGAACATCTCAGCATCACAAACACTGCTTTGTTGAGTAAAAAAGCAAATTGTAAGTTAACTATCAAGGATCACTGTCTGCATAATATTTGAATACAGTTAGTCAATAACTTCGTCAGTATCTTATATTGGAGCCAAATATCTCAGCATATTAGCCACTGATTTGACGAGTAAGATAGCAAATTATATTGTCAGCATAATAATGAATACAGTTAGCGAAAAATTTTATCAGTAGATTATGTTGAAAATGAATATCTCAGCATGAGAGGGACTGATTTTGCAGAGTAAGATAGCAAATTGTAAGTTAACTATCAAGGATTACTGTCTGCATAATTTTGAACACAGTTAGTCTTTAGCTTGGTGAGTAGATTATATTGGAGACAAATATCTCAGTATATTAGGCACTGATTTGCCGAGTAAGATAGCAAATTGCTGCATAATATTGAGTAAAATTAGCGAATATTTTGAAAAGGTAAATTATATTGAAGACAAATACTTCAGCATCATCGGTACGGATTTCGAACAGTAAGATAGCTAATTCTAAGTTAACTATCAAGGATTACTGTATGCATAATATTTGAATACCGTTAGTCATTAGCTTCTTCAGTAGAATATATTGGAGACAAATATCTCAGCATATTAGCCACTGATTTGACGAGTAAGATAGCAAATTGCTGCATAATATTGAGTACAATTAGCGAATAGCTTGAAAAGGAAAATTATATTGAAGACAAATACTTCAGCATCATCGGTACGGATTTCGAAGATTAAGATAGTAAGTTCTAAGTTAACTATCAAGGATTACTGTCTGCATAATTTTGAATACAGTTAGCGAATAGCTTGACCAGTAAAATATATTGGAGACGAAGATCTCAGCATCATAAGCATTGGTTTTGCCGAGTAAGATAGCAAATTGTAAGTTAACAATCAAGGATTTCTCAATGCATAATATTTGAATACGGTTAGCACTTGGCTTGATCAGTAGATTATATTGGAGACGAATATTTCAGCATCATAGGCATAGATTTCGAAGAGTAAGATAGCAAATTGTAAGATGACTATCATGGATTACTGTATACATAATATTTCAATACCGACAGCCAATAGTTTGACCAGTATGATGTATTGGAGATGAAGATCTCAGTATCATAGGCATTGGTTCTTCCGAGTAAGATAGCAAATTGTAAATTAACTATCAAGGATCACTGTCTGCATTATATTTGAATACAGTTAGTCAATATCTTGATCAGTAGAATATACTAGAGATGAATGTCTCAGCATTATAGTCACTAATTTTACAGAGTAAGATAGTAAATTGTAAGTTAACTGCCAAGGATCATTGTCTGAATGCTATTTGAATACAATTAGCGAATAGCTTGATCAGTAGATTAGTTACAGCATGTAGTACCTAGGTTTTAGTTTTCTTTTGGAGAAGAACTACAGTAAACACTACCCAGTGATCCCATATTCTGTTTAAATAGCTTCCATTCTAAACTTTTCATATGTTTTAGTACTAGGCAATAATGTGAAATAGACCATCTCGTTTTGAAAAGATTTAGACATATGGAAATTGTATGAAGAGTGCAGATAGAAAGAAAAAAGCAAAGATATGAAAGAGATTTGATGGAGAACATTTGAACATATGTTGAGACTTCCACTGCAGACACCATGTCAGCAAGCCATGGACTGGTATTTTGAAATACCAGTTAATGCAAAGAAATACAGAGGAAACCAGAGGTGAACGTTGCCAGTGATATTACATTATGACATTGTCCAAGGGGAAAGTAAACATGATCTGGAAATAAAACAGTTTAAAACTACTGAAGATATGGCCAATTTAAGGAGAATAGCCGAAGACAAAGACAAGTGGAGAGAACTCTCTAAAATGATTTGTACCATTACCTAGGGCAAACAGTGCATGCACTGCAAGCCGGAAATGCTCTATAATGCGGAAATCTATGAAACCCTTGAAATTCTTACAGCTCTCTACAAGATGAAGCAAAAAGAACACAATTCGGTTCCAGAGTTTTTCGAGAAATACTTTTAATAGCACAAATATTTTGATATACTGACATACCTCCGTCTCCTTTTCGTTTTTCAGCTGCTCTTTGTCGATTCCTGCAAGCAGCAACGCAGCTGCATTTGATAAAACCTGGGACTCTTGTTTTTTCAGTAAATCTGGTTTCACTAGACATATTTTCATCAGCTTTATAATTGTAGATCCCCTAAAAGATTAAATAAAAAATATTTAAAAGTGAGAAAGTATCTACAAATACAACTTTGCGACATCAATACACAGTGGTTTCAATACAGAAAGAATCGATTTCCATGATTGATTGCAAATTTAAAACGTAAATCAAGAAAAGTAAACCACAAGAAATGTGTCTCTGCCTATTTACAATTAAAAACGTTCAACCGTTTCTATAACAATTCGCTGAAAATCGTGCCAGTTTCTATAACAATTCGCTTTTTCTTCTTTCGAGTGCAATTGCTGTTGTTGCCAATTTCTACATTATTGTGGCAAACAATAAATAATCTAAAGTAGCCGCGATCAACTTAACAAAAATAATTACACTCTTACATGTCCAAACAACAATTTGTTCATTGAAAGCATAATTTCTGTGTTAAATAGCATGCAAATAACCACAATCAAATTAACAAAAATAACTACACTCTTACCTATGTCTTTCTTACCTTACCTTTTGGTGGGTGATGCCTATCCAACACCTATCCAACGGCTCCCCAGGTTGCGGATAGGGGAACGGCCTCTAGACATAGAGGTTAGCTGCGAATATCAAATAAGCAGTGCCGGACAAAATTACGGGTTGCCCTTTGGCAAGGCATAGCACCCTGTAGCCACCCTGCCAGGGGTACGGTGAGGCTTCACTGGGAGGCGGGGTGAAGTCAGTATGGCAAGGCAATATCAGAATCTGAAAAATTGGCTATGTCATACCCTCTGCTTGGCGAATGAATGGGCATACCATCACCGGCAAGGAGAAAATGTCCAGTATGGGCACCGCATCTGCTGATAGGACTTGCGACCGTCAGTATGAAATCAGCAATTGAAAAGCCAAAATGACGAAAACTTACTGCACCAGGGTTTCAGCCCCTGCTATTACTCAGCCTGAAGTTGACAATGCATGTTCAGGAGATAATTCTGTCAGAACCAATGATGCTGCACATTGCAATCCGCTAGGGACATGTGTGGCTGATTGCAAGATCAACAAGTCAGGCAAACAAAAGAACTTGTTAAGCTGCAAAAATGTAACCAAAGTAGCTACAGACAATGTACGATCATTACGCCACCAAAGCAAGCGTGACGAACTAGCGTATGCCTTCAATAAAGCAAACTTGAACATCCTCGGAATTGTAGATCATAAGCTAGTACATAGTGATGAAATTCAAACTGAAAAACTGAACAACTGTACTCTCATAACATCATCAGCATGGAGAAATTCCAATGGCGCCTCTAGTGGAGGTGTTGGTCTCCTTGTGAGCAAAACAACTGAAAGTGCACATGCAGATGTTAAATCCTTCAATGAGAGAATAATCATTGCCCACTTCAATGGTAATCCGACAACGACTGTTATTGTACATTATTCGCCAACTGAAGGAAGTGAAACAACAGAGGATCACTATAATAACTTGACTAACGCCATCAAATTTTTATTTGGCTCGATCGGGAGATCGACCAAGGTAAGGTAAGGTATTTCGTGATATGACTGATTGATTCATAACTGATTGATCCCCTAACTGATTCATAACTACAGTTGTTTTTATCTTGATTTCAGGAAAGACAGTGCTGGCGAGGTGCTGTTGACTGGACAGCTAAATACCTTACTGCTCACGGGCAAGGTATTAGTAGTGGATCTCCTACTGGCCCATTTAACCATACACCCAAACTGCTTCAGGTATGCACCACAAGTAAATATGTAATAATTCGTTTGATTTTTGGTGGATAATATTAAATTTTAGTGAATACATTTGATATAAAAACAACATATTTAACACTTCCATGATGGCAGAGAATCTATGACACATATTGTATGCAACCGAATCTGTAATTCTTCCAGTATGACACAGAATCTATAGCCCTGTCCACACTGCTAAAACCATTTCTATGGCTAAAACTAACCCCGGTTAAACTCGGGTCTCTCCCCCCCCCAGAACCAGCTTACCCAGATTAGATTTTTCCGTGTGAACACAGCTAAGCTAGATTTAACTTAGGTTATATATAACCTTTAGAGGTGGGTTACCTCAAACCCAGGTTAGTTGTGATCTAATATACGAGGCATAATATATCAACCAGAACCGCAAGAGCCTGGGAACCTTCAGACCCTAGGATTCTTGAAGTATAGCAGAAAGGAAGCTTAAAACTATTTTCTAACACATATCTATGACCTACCTAGAAACTAATTAAGGCCAACCATCTAAGTTAAGTTACAAAGTTAAAATAGAAAAAAAGTTCATTAATTAAAATTTCTTATTTTACAATTTTTTGAAACAATTATATATACAATGTTTAGCACGAAGACTTGGCACACATACCCGACTTTATGCCAGTTTTGCACAAATGTATACCCGACATTATACCAATTTTTCACAAATGTATTCCCAAACTTGGAGCAAATATCGAAGTAAACGTTCCTTATGCCACAATAGAGAAAATTAATACCGTTCTTATACCAACACTTGATGCCATTTGTTATACCAAAATCGTGAAAATGGATAAATTTCAGGGTGGCATGTCCTCAGTACTCAAAATCAACATAGTGCCCCCTTCGGGGCTATTGCTTCGAGAATGAAAAATTTGACAGGTTTTATCTTCGAAATTGTAAATGAAAAATGAATGAAAAATTTGACAGGTTTTATTCGCTTAAGTCTGGAAAAATTTGACAAACCTGAAAGTCCTATCCGCGTTTTTATTTTCAAATTAATTCGCATAACTCAGAGTTCATGCATAGGCCGGATAGTTTTCCTTGGTCCGAAGCGATGCGATATATGCGAGTTCGAATGTAATAAAAAGAATTGCTTTGCTGTTCAGTATGGGA
>JAYJMH010063103.1:0-11986 GCA_036873815.1 Phacellophora camtschatica | reverse complement strand
AATTTGAAGTCAAAAAATTCATTGAGCAAAATTTTGAATAAATCCATAATGGCGCATTTTCGTTAAAGTGGTGTATTCATTTTCAGCAGCCTGTCTTTTGAAATTCGTTTTTTTTAAAGTCAATCTTGTGAAAAGATTGATTTGGAATTTCTTCAAAACCTTCTGCTTCGTTTTCAAGAATTCAAAAGAGACTTGTCGCCGTCGCTGAAAGACACGATAAATTTAGGGGCCTGGGAATGATAGTTTCAAGATAAAATAGAATCCTCGTTCGTTCAGGGTTTTGGATTCAGTTACTTGGAAACCTACTCTGTTCAGGATTTAGACGGTTTGGAAGATCTAAACGCCCCAATCTTATCTCAAAGAAGAGCACATCTTCCTCGCCCTTGACATTTACAAAAATAATTTAAGCGTGGTTACTGTTGTAAAAATGTAAAGAGAAATATTTACAGGATATAATACTGGGTGGCTAAAAACATATCTTCACGGTGGTTACAAAACTTTTTCTATAGGAGCTTTAGTTTTGATAATTTTGTTTTTGTTTAAATTTGATAGAGGAAGCTTCGGTTGATGGTTTGATATCTTCCAAAAATCACTGCATTATATTATACTTAATAAAATCAAAAATAGAGTATTTACGTTTCTGCAATCTGCTGAAACTACTACATTATGGCATAGAGATGGACATTAATGTTTGCTTAACTTTAGAATAGCTAACGGATTACTTAGTAAATTTTGGCAAACAAGATACAAAACTTCCAAGCTGAAACCTCCTACATCAAGGTCAAGCAAAAACAACATTATTAAAAGTAAAGCTGCCCCATGACAGCTTTGCGAACTTCGGAACACTTTTTGGCCACTCGTTTCACGTTTCAAATACTACCTTTCTGACAAGTCTCAAAGCTTGTACTCTTTCTACTTCCAAAGCTGGTTGCAAATCCATAGACCTAGAAAATTTGTAATTTGTATTTCTCCTATTAATACTATTAAAACAATTTAAGAAGAAATAAATTCATAATCAACACAACAACATCTTAGAGCAGAAGCCAGCATGAAAGAACCTATGTATATTTTAAGATACAGGCCTGGCAAATGTTTCTATGTTACACCCTTATAAAACATAATATAACTGGGGGATAAAAGAAGGATAAATGACTAAATAACTACAACAATTATACCCTTAAAATTAGTTATTTTATGGTTAAAATTTTGTCAAAAGGTCATGCATAATTTTAGCCTGAAGGTTCTCATTTATATTTGTTTGTTCTGTATGCAGGTTTCTACTGCTAGGCAACATTTTTTAAAAACAGCAGTGGCGATTTTAATTGCAACCAAGAAAACAATAAATTTTTACATCCACCACATTCTCAAGAACATATGAACATTATATGTAATAAATCTTGACATAATATATACTACATAGTCTATATCCGCCATTTATGAATGAAATCATTTCTATCCCTATCTATTAAGACAAGCCTAATTTGCTAAAAAGAAACCAAAATACAAAATTTAGGGAATCTAATTTATGGAAGAAGTATACAGATGTCTACAGATCTAGAGCTCCATTCCTGAAAACACAAGCAGTTCTCCGACATCAAATATAAAAAAAAAACCAAATGACAGATGTAAAGTGCTTTAATTGCATATGTGACTTGTGTAAAACAGATATCCAAGACGTTGGCTACGGATGATAAGTCAATCATCGTTCACATCATTTTATCTTTTAAGCTCGTATAATCACTTGTTACGTTGTGTTATTTGTATGTATTTCATTATCTTAGTTGGAATTAATCAACTGTATTATCGTGTTAACAGTAAAGAATATCTAGAGGATGAACCAACTTTAAAGAAATAATATTTAAAAAATGTCTGATCGACTTCATAGGGTAGCATTGAATTCACGAAATATACATTAATTTCTCAGGCAACTTTCTGCATTATTTTCACGAACTAGTAACAAACGGAACTTGCAGGATAGCCCAGCAAACGGCAAAACGTTTCTTGGTCCACCCAATACGCATTCATATCAAAATTAGAACTATTAATTTGAGTAACCAAATAATTCAAATGTAATACCTTGTTATTAAAATATCAATTCTTTGATCAAATACTGTTTGAGCGTGCTCTGTTGTTTGCAGAAAATGACGTAACGCTCTGAGGCCAGCTGCTCGAATTTCCTTGGCTGGACTGACAAATGCAACTCGAAGGCTACAAAATAAACAATCACTGCAAACAACTTAGAACCACAGGCATTTGCATTGACAAAAAGTTACCACAGCCCTTTCACGCACGGATTTATTTCTGCTGAACAGAAAAATCTTTAATTTAATTTTGCAGGGGAGAGTGCACATAAAAACCAACGAAATTCAAAACATAAACTGACATTGAAATATCTGAAATTAGCATATATGTCTGCATTTACCTCCTAAAAATATGAAGTTTTACGTTGTTCCTCAATGGGTTATCTGACCCTAGGGGTGAAAGGAATAAACAAACATCTTTGTTTCAACTTAAAATTAATGTGCTTCCTGACTTTAAATTGAATCTAAATATACATTTATATAATTAGTGCGTAAAAGTGACTTGACTAAAGAAACAATTACAATATATTTAAAACAAAGAAATATCAAATTTCTTATAAAATAATAATTTTAATTTCCTTTAAAGAACTCTTATTTGAAAAAAAAATTTTGCTGCAAGCCAAAAAAAATTCAGCACTGACTCATACCATATGATTATCTCTGTCAAGGATAAGCCAAAATCTGTTTCATGTGGAACACAACGAACAAGCTAAAATGAGAACAATAAATATGCATCATAATTGCAATGTAATGCAAAACAAGTAAATAAAATACCCATTTTATATACATAATGTCAAGCTTCATCAACTGAAACCTTCAAAGATAATGTAAATTTATTTAAGTTTGCAAGGTAATAGACATTTTTCTCAGGTGCACTTTTAAGTGAATTTGAGTAAGGCTGCAGTTAGTTGATACATGGTTTGTCGTTAAAAGCTCTTCAAATAACCAAATAACAATTAATCCTATCAACTATCATGAAAAAAGCAAATGTGCGGAACAGGTCAACATTTATGTTAAAAGCTTGATCAGATTAATCTGGTTGTTTATTCTTTAATTGGGATCAAAGATTTTGTTTTAGCATTTCCATGACAAGCCTTAAGTTTTAACTAACAAAGCTCTAATTGGTTTCCACTTTGACAGAATTTAAAGCTTTCCACTTTCATATTTTGGTGAATATATGACCAACTTTAGATAAATTTACAACAAACTTCAAGTTTGTGTTTCTAAATTTGAAATTTGAAGCATTTTGATTGCTTGCTGTTGTGCTTTGTAATTTCAAACAGTGACACATTTTTTTAGAGCAGCTGGTATGTATACGCCAAAGACATTCAGTACCTGTGCAAAATTATTGAGATACCCCATCCTTTTGCCTGTGGCCATCTGCTCCTTCTTAGTAATTTCTGCCAATAAATCTTTCATGTTATCAGCAGGATCTGAAACAAAGAAAATATAGATAATTCTGAACATATTGTGCAATTTCCAATTTTAACCATTTATGTTTGAATCTTATCACATTAAAATTGTGACAAGACCACTGATATAAGATAATTCAGCAAATTTTGATAAGATCATTCAGCTTTCTTGATTGCACAAAACACAACTATGTGGATTTGTTAAACAATTCCACATAATATAATATATACTTTCTATGTCACCCCCAACACATACAGTGGCCTGCAGTATTGGTAATAATTTACAAATTGGCATTTGATATTAAATAAACTTATGTAAACAGTGCAAACATACTGTGTGACTCAAAAACATTCAGATGTTGATAAATCACTAAAATTTAAGTCTGTTATGAATTTCTGCCAGAATTTTGGCATATTTTTAAACTTAAAAAACTTAATTTTGAGCTCTACTTTTTAAAAAATTTGTAATTTGAATTTTAAAATGTATTATAAAGCATTTAATGCAACAAATGATATTTTTGCATCATAATCACATTATGAAGTGATGCTGATGCTTGCAATAACGTGATTTATCTATTTCTCATGGTCTTATACCATGAATCAAACCAGATCTCTTTTAAACTGGCAAAATTATATTCTTTTCAATGTACTGGAGAAATATTTGACATCCTACAACTATTTAAGCCCTTCCTGATGGCAACATGCACACAAATTTTTGCGATTTTTCAAACATTTAAACTTTTTCAGGTAATACCCATTAGATGTGTTGCTTTCAAAATTAAATTTATATTTTTATCAAAACTAAGATTTATGATAGAGCTGCACTCCACATGCATGTGCACAGCTCAGGCAAATGGTGTGTAAATATACAGTTTTATCATAGCAATACACTTCATACAAACAAGAAAGTCGTTATGTTAAAAATTATGATGCAAAAAAGACTTAAAATTTATTTAGATGTTAACATCTTTCTGTTTTACTCTGAAATTATTATAGTAAGTTGCAAGCAGAAAATGAAAAATACCTTTTAACATGTCAAGAGGAGGTGCTTCTTCTTGCAGTTCAAGCCTTGAGGCTACATTAAAATTAAAAGTAATTTAGTCATGACATATACTGTAAGAGCTGCCTTTTGCATGAAAAAATATCTTTAGAAAACTTAAATTTAAAAAATAAC
This sequence comes from Phacellophora camtschatica, assembly GCA_036873815.1. Classification (NCBI taxonomy): domain Eukaryota; kingdom Metazoa; phylum Cnidaria; class Scyphozoa; order Semaeostomeae; family Ulmaridae; genus Phacellophora; species Phacellophora camtschatica. The sequence continues at coordinate 7,319 of JAYJMH010063103.1, read as the reverse complement.
TATTATGAAAACCCTTCCTTGGTACACTTTTGATTTGAGGTATATATTTCTCAATTCAAGAAAATTTCAATTGTTCCATCAATTAATGTTGCCAGCATTTAGATAAGCTGAAAAATAATTCACTTGCAAAAAAAGTTTGCTTTCAAATCTGAGCCATATATTTCTGATCTGTATTAACTGCAAAGTGTGCTGCATCTTTGCGCTTAACATTTTTTAAAGGGACCATATGCATTTTTCCAAGAGCCCAATAAAGGAGCAACAACCTGGTGGAATGGTAGAAAGCATTCAGGGAAAATAAGTCTTTTGTCAGGCAAATGTTGAAACAGTCTGAGGACAAAATTTCAACCCATTTTCCTTCGAGAGAAACAACTCAGGGGGCACCCAGGGTGCAGTACATGCACTTAGTTAGGCCAAAAGTTCTTCTGCCTGAAAAAGAAAGTTCCCTGGTGTATTGGTGCAAACATTCGGTGAAAATAATATAAATTACAGTGTGGAGGAGATCTGCATTTCCACATTTATTATATGCACAACACACACACAATTTAATTCATTAAAACATCAAAAATAATTTCATAATCACCAGATCCCGCAAAACTTCTTCTTTTAAATTTCTTCATAGTTTAACAACGTAACTGATCATACAGTCTTTTCATCCAGGCAGCAAAATAGACAGAAAAGCAATGTCTTTTTGCTTAGTTTAGTTGTGTGCTGTGTAAATCCAGAGGTTAAATCATAAAGATAGTATGACCTTTATGCCCAGGCCCAGGCCACCGTCACCCTACAAGCAAAGTTCTTGCTGCTGGCTGTTCCGTTTTGCCTTCCTCCTTGCTATCAAATTTATCTAATTAATCTGAACATGACAAAAATTGAAAATTTACAGTTGGAAACTTTCTTAGATCTCGCCATTTTTCCAAAGACTCTTTTCCAGTTTGCCCAGCTTCCTCAATTCCTGTTAATTTTCCGCAAGGGGGTCCATGGCCCTGGCTGGTGACGCTCCTTGGGCTGGACAAGGTAGATGCGGCGGTGCATAGAATAAAGCGATTTATTTTCTTCGATGTTAAAATCGTAAAAAAAAGCTGGATGGTTTGATTTGAAATTTACCTATGTCTGCAGATGCTCGTAAACATGAAAATGTCACAGCAGGAGTTGGGAAAAGAAGGTTCATCTGTATTACCCCTATTATTGCCCCCGCCCCGAAAACTTGCTCCACTGATGTGGCAGCCGCATCGATTTGCCTAAAAAACTAACAGCAGATAAACTTGAGAAAATCCATGAGTCGGAAAACAAACAGATGTTGTTGCGCAAGAAATTTGCCAAAATTCAGGATGGCAAGGGAGCGAATTCCCCCTAGCGCCCCATCTAAGGGGTCTCTGTTTATGTACCGGGCTCTAGGAATCATTCGTGTGTTTTTTATTTTCTGTTTTTGATTTCCCATCACCCAGGCCAAACAATAAAAATGTATGGGTAAAATGGGAAACAGAAAACAGACTTCAAGCATGGGTGGTGGGACACAATAAAAATAGATAGATTATGAGAAACCAAAAATAGAGAAATAGAAAGCACACACCACGACTCCGAAAGCACTTGAATAAAGGGGTATCCTTAAAACGAGGAACGACGGAAAGGAACGACGGAACGGAACGCTGAACGAATAGCGGGTGGTACTACGGAACGAAAAAAATTCACTTGGGACCGTTCATTTATTACCATGGGGTGAGAACTCGTAATTTTATGGTTTAAACTTGTCCGTTCACTGTGGAAAGTGTTATTCCTAAGAAACAGCGATATTTTTACAGTGTTTTACAGTTTGTATCATGGTTTAAAAAAAGTTCAGCATAACAGTAGTAAATGACATTGCAGCATCGAAATATAAGAATTATAGCAATAGCAGCATTACAGTATTAAACACAAAATAAAAGTAACTAATACAAATACACAATAAAATCAAAAACAATCATCTGCGTAATAACCTAAAAGAGCAGTAAATAATATTTCATTCAGATTAAAAAGTATAAATTCGAAAGACAGCCACAAAAAAATTTATAATAATAATAATAATAAAATAATAATTAAGATAATAGATGAAGAAGCGAAATACGAGCCAAAAATAACTTCAGTGTAAAACTCCAGAGATATTTTCCTTATTTACACCATCAATTTCAGGATTCTTCTCTAAAGCTGCAGATAATGCCAATAGGGCCCTCATTTTGAAAACATTTCAAACAGGACTTCAATTTAACATGGCAAACTGAAAATAGAATGTCATAATGTCTTATCATTAAGATGACATTTTCTAAAATTAAAACTTCAATTATCGGATTCCTCTTACAATTACACACATTTGTCGATAAATGTGAAGCTGCCCAGGTTGAAATCTCTAGCAACGGCCCTGGATCGATGCAAGTTCGAGGTTTGAATCACGGCCGCACAACTGCATTAGGATTGGAAAAAAATGCTGTGGCTTCGTTTTTTATGCTCCAGTGTCTGCCATGCTGAACGAAACCAATTTTGCCATTGCTTGTTTTGCGATCATATTCTGGGTGGCCCACATTTGGAAAGATCTAGCCTACGTGCAGACTTATTACTGCTGAGGAGGAGTGGAGTAAGAATGGCTAGCAAAGCTGATGTGCAGGTGCTTTCGTTTCGAGAATTTTGTTTCTGCTTTACGTTTTTAATGTAAGAAGCTTCCATTTAAAGTTTGATACCTTGTTTCCCAAAATTTACAAAGTGACCTTAGTAATTCCTGATCTATACTGAAAGAAAATAAACGTGAATGTCTTTCTCAAAGCTGTAATGTAATATTTTCCAGCTCCAGGGAGTGACAGGTATATTATGTACTCTCTGGTGTTTTCAGCAGGTTTCAGCAGTTAATTTTTTTAGATTCAGGGTAGATTTTGGCAATTCAAGGTATTACATTTTGAATTGAAACATGTTACATCAGAGTCAAGAAAAAACATAATTATCAAAACAATAGCTCCTCCACAGCAGCTTTGCAAACGTCTTTTGGGCCATCCGGTATGCACATACAGTTCACATCCACTAGCTCGATTGCCCGTTCTCTCAAACATTAGCCTTTTCGAATAAATTTTCAATTTCTCCTCGCTAGGCTTTATGAAAATGAAAGACCGCTGTCTATCAATAGTTCGAACATTGTCTATCTCGACCATGTTTCAATTTCCCGTAAGAGTTTGAGATAGTGGATTTCAACAGTATTACAATATTCAAAGCATCAAAAATCAATTTTATTCTAAGAAGAAAAGTGTTTCCAAATTAATTTGGAACAACATGTACATAATTTTAGTTTTCTGACTCATATTTCGATATTGTGCATTAATCAATCAGTGTCTGATAAAAAATTTCGGCAGATCGAATGGTTCAATTTTTAGTAAAAAGGTTTTTAAAAATATATAAACAAAAGGAGTTAAATATGATCGATGTACTCCAGAGAAAAAGGTTTTCGTCCAAAAGCGAATGAAATCACATGTAAAAGCGAAAGAAGTTCAGCATAAGTTTGTTATTTCAGGTTTTCTATAAAGTGCTTATCAATGTTATTCAAAGGACTTGTTTCTGCTACCAAAAACTTGAATATGTCTGTTTCTATGTTTTTGCCACAGGACACTTCCTTTTTACCCCAGGAGCACCACATGTTTGAATGCTTCTACCACCTCCCCCACCACGCAGTCTTCCAGCACCAATTCGTCCCGATTTGCTGGATTTGGAAGAAAATTTTTGATCAGCATTGCAATATCTTTTTCCAGACCCAGGCGGGCTGAACGACACAAAAAAGGCAGGAATTATAATTGCCGTACCAGTAAACGTTTTGCCAAGATTTTCTGGTGTGATCTTGGTTATTTCTTTTTCAAGATCACTACACAATTCCAGAGCTTCCTTGCACGGATCAAAATTTGCAATAACTTTGGCAGCACAACTAACGGCTTTGACTAAAGGATTCTTGCACGAAACTTGCGCAACTGCCCTGCATGCCATGCCAAACAACGTTGCAGGTTTTGGAAAGGAAAAATCAACTGATATTCCAGTATCAAGGCCGATGCCTGCTCCAATAGAACCACGAAAGCAAGAACCAGAACTGCTGGTAGATAACGATAAACTACCTTCTGCAACAAGTCGCAAAGCAGGAAAAAGCCGCATAGGGATGCCATTCACCGAAATAGTAATCTCAGGGCCAATGCGAAAAACACCCACAAGTTGGACGTTTCCATTTGCTTTTAACGTATTAGTGATACGCTTGTGAAAGTCACTGCCAAATTTCACATCAAAATTGACACCTTTCTTGGGATCAAACGTAGCTGTGGCCTTTTTAATGCTAATAACACGTTCATTATTATAGGAAAGGCCTGCTTCAAATGTGCCTCGAGTATTTAACGTGACACTGTATTGGGCAACAGCCTGGATTTTTACTTCAATTATGACAGGTACAACCCCGACAACGAGGACTTTTCTGAACAAAAGTTTCGGGGCTGATAAAGGCAATTTTCTTAACTTCCTGAGACTGTAATCTTTGCTGGATTTAATATTTAGATCCGCTTTAACTGCCACTCTACCATATAGCTCGAGCCTTATTGCCCCTCCGCTTACGTCAGCATCAACAACAAATCCTCCACTTGGGGTAACGGAGCCAGAAAATGTTACTGGTCCTACTTCTTTATTGAAAGACAAACCAGCATTATTGATTGCCAAGCAATTCGTGTTGACCCCACCAAGTTTGATTCTGCACGGCGTAGAAGGATTTATGCAGGATGAGGCTCCTTTGATTGCTTGTAATGCACAGGCTGTCAAGTCAACCGGGAGGAAACACTGGATAAAGTCAACAAATGGCTTTGCAATTTTCTTTACCTCGTTAAGAGCGTGATCAAATGTTGTCATTCTACCACATTTCATGTTGCCCATGTTGTTGAAAATCGCATTACAACCATCCGGACATTTTGAAGGACACTGAGTGCAAATTCCACTTGAAAAGGCACCCCCTCCCCTGCACCACATACTTTTGGTTTTGTCGCAATCTGTATCTTCGTTACACCTACTTCCAACACGAAATCCATTCTTCGGTGAGCACAAAGCTGCCCTTCTAGACACCTTTTCGCAACGGCCACTAGAGCATTGGTTATCATCAAAAACACACGACTGGTAGTCGCTCCGTTTAGGTTGGCACCTACCACGGCAACCAATTGTTGTTCGAGGATGGCACCATCTGCTCTTGCAGTTGTCATTCGTAGCACATTTGAAGTAATCAGGCAGCTTTCGTCCACAATATCCACAAGTGCATTGCCCACTGGCACAACTATTCCCATCACCATTTCTACAACGCTGACCATCTGGGGTTTTTGACCTGCACCGTCCCTTACAACCAAAGGTATACCTTCCATCACACCATCCACTCGCGCAGTTGTCATTTGTTGAACATCGTTTGGTGTCAGACAGCCTTCTTCCACAATATCCACAAGTGCATTGCCCACTGGCACAACTATTCCCATCACCATTTCTACAACGCTGACCGTCTCGGATCTTCGGCCTACACAGTCCCCTACAACCAAAGGTATACCTTCCATTACACCATCCACTCGCGCAGTTGGCATTTGTTGAACATTTATAACCACCAGATAAAGTTCGTCCACAGTATCCACAAGTGCATTGCTTGGCACGACAACTGTTAGGATCCCCCTTTGTACATTGCCAGCCATCTCGTATCTGCCAAAAGTAAAAAAAAAAGAAAGTAAAATCAACTCTCCTCTGCACAAAATATAGATTCAGCTGAAGTTTAAAGTTAAGGTACAGTGCTAATGAAATGATAACAGGAAATCTATTTCGTGAAGCGTGTGCTTGTTTTCAACATGAGAAATTGCAGAAACTGCATCGATTGCAAGATAAATTTTTATTACTTATATATTAAACATACTGCTCTCTTACTATTAAACATACTGTACATTTAAACACGCCAATAATGTTTTCCAGAAAGAAACAAAAAACGCAAAAAGTTGCACTAAACTAAAAGATAAATGCACAATATTATTTCGGGTTTGCAGTTATCTTGTTATTGGCTGTCGTTGGATCTTGTACATTTGCGAATTTTTTGGCCGTTTTTCTTTATTATTTTTTGCAAATTCTGGCACAATCAAGATATAGTTTCTTTGAACTTGCATCATTGCTGTTAAACTGCAATCATTTTTCATCTCCAATTCCTCATTGTAGAAAATGATAACAAAGATATTTAAAATCTTCGTCAGATTTTTAAATGAAAAGAAGCATCTACTAATAATAGAATAAAAAGAAAGGAAAGAAAATTAAAAATAGGCACTTAAAACTGAAAAATAAACATTCTATATTCCAGGTTTTAAACGTTGCCCTCAATATCCCATACTGTATACTCCAGGTTTTAAACGTTGCCCTCAATATTCCAGGTTTTAAACATTGCCCTCAATATTCCATATTCCAGGTTTTAAACATTGCCCTCAATATTCCATATTCCAGGTTTTAAAGATTGCCCTCAATATTCCATATTCCGGGTATTAAAGATTGCCCTCAATATTCCATATTCCAGGCTTTAAAGATTGCCCTCAATATCCCATATTCCAGGTTTTAAAGACTGCCTTCAATATTCCATATTCCAGGTTTTAAAGATTGACCTCAATATTGCATATATTAAAGATTGACCTCAATATTCATGTTTTAAAGATTGCCCTCAATATTCTATATTTTAAAGATTGACCTCAACATTACTCTTATGACACTAAATTTTGATTTTTTGTAATTTGAAAATTGTATACCAAGATGAAATTGAGATAACTACAGACAGTGGCGGACCCAGAAAAAAATTTGACTTGTGCCCCCGAAAATGTTTTCCGGGCCACGCCTTTTAAAACCTCGGAAACGCCCATTCCAACAACTTGAAAACGCCCATTTTCGCACTGGAAATATTCCTTCAATAAAACGTAGTTCGTTTATCAATTTATTCAGAGAAAAAGGCCTTGAGAGTTTTTGGAAATATAAAACATTTTTCAAACACATTTACAAAATATCCTGGGTGCGCCAAAAACAAGGAACATCTTTGATGAGCCCGCAAAAAACGTGCACTGTACGGATTACAATGATTAAAGTTGATATTCACGTCCAAAAGACAAAACTAGTTAAGAACAATTTTTGGCGATTTTTCGACGCTTGTTCTTCAGTTATAAGCGATTTTTAAAAAAATTTCGATCTCATTGAAGCTCGAAAACATTCAAAAATATTGATATCATTTAGGTCAGACATTGACTTCATGCTTTGAAAAGAAATGAAAAGCCTTCATTCAAACTGCGAAAAAT
>JAYJMH010063092.1:0-11987 GCA_036873815.1 Phacellophora camtschatica | reverse complement strand
AGAAGATGGGATCTCATCTCCCATCTTATGAGCCGGAAGGTGGGATGATTTTTCCCGTACAAACAGGCCCTTAAAAATGGAGAGGATCGTTGTAAACCATGCAATTCCCAACTAAAATGAGATTTACAGCCAACACTTAAATTTCTACTATTCAAAATGGGTTGTTATGGGAGCCTAAATGATTCAAAAGTATACTCTATTATTAATAGTCCACTTGGATTAAATTCTGTCATGTAGAGTTAATAAATTGTATCGCAGTATTAATGTGTACTTTAAGAATTAATTAAATGTTTGCATTTCTTACTGCATTGTATCTTGGGATGATGCTTAATGAATTCCAAAAATAAACACTTATTAATTCCAAATTTAGACAATTAATTGATCAAGTACATACTTAATAATTAATTACGCTAGTTGGTTAATTTACAAGTACCCACTAGTAATTAATTTCATTGCCAAGAATTAATACGGCAATCAAATTTATCAGTTCTCCATGACATAATCTAATCAAAGTAGACCTTAATTAATAGAGTATACTATTGAACTATTCGGTCCCCCAAAGTTTTCATCTTTTAAAATGTTATCGATTTCTAAATTGTCACAGAGAGCCACACAAATAAAACGATAAAAACACATTAAGCAATCTAATCATTAAACATTTTTCTGACCTGCATTTAGGAGAACCATCTTTTTTCAAGGAGCATATTCCAAGATTTTTACAGAAATTTTCACAAATTATTATTTTCTCGCATAATTTGCCAGAGTATCCTTTATCACAGCTGAAAGATATAAATGCCAATATTCCATTATTAAATGAGTCCGAATTCCATTATTAAAAATTTAGCGATTATGAGAAAATATATCAAATTAATATTGCTAAAACCAAAATCATCAAATATGTAAGAGTAGCTGTAACTGATATTCTTTGCGTTCAATTCACTGACAAATCTCCAATTCTTTAGCAACTCTAATGCCTGGGCCAAACTTACACAGGATATCAGCCAATGTTGCAGTCAATAGTTTTGAGACAACATCACAGATTTAGTTTTAGCGCCGAAAAACTACTTCAATGTGCATGCTTGAATTAAACATTGCTTAAAAAAAGGTAGACACGAATAGTCAACAATTTCGCTCAACATCAATAACAAAACAAATGTTGGACGAGTCTTTGACGGATCAAACTCCACCCAGCATCACCATACACGGTGAACAAAAGCACCCCACATTTATCCAGCATCACTGATGGATGCAATGTTGAGTACGTTTAGCCAGGACTTAATAAAAGAATTAAAAAACGAAACGTACTGTGTCATAATTTCTTTTGCTGTGCTGGCCGTAATTTTAAACGCAATCATCGTCTATTAAAACACCCACAACTAGTCCCCTAAACATAAAAATCTTCCTTTTAATGAATTTGAACAAATGAAATACATTTGTAACAATAAAAACCTGTAAAAAGAAGGTATAGCAATGGCGCAAAGCTCACCTGCAGGAAACTTCACCAGCAACTAGTGAGCAATCACCTTTGTTGTTACATTCTGACCTTCCACAGGTGTTCTTGACAGCTAAAAAATCAATTTCATTTCCTACATTTTAAAACCTCCTCCGGAAGATTGATAATTGCTTTGTCTTCAGATCGAAAAAATCAATAAACCGGTTGTCCTTAAAATATAGTAACACGGTCGACAGAGTCTGATAACAAATATACCGCTTTATGAGTTGCAATATTACATTGGAAACTTACAATTTGGTGCATACAATTTGATCAATGCAAACAAGTGATGCAAATATTGCCAAACTAAAATTTAGAATTTATTTTATTTTATTTCAAATCCGAGAATAAAGACAATGTTGCCTTATTTTATTGGGTGTTGCTAAGGCAATTTAGACGGAGGCTCTGGTTTTAAGATGATATCAAGATTTGGATTTCAAGAGGAGTATCTCCGCACTCTAGGTGCTGATTTTGATCGGTATTAGGGTAGCAAATTGTTAAACAAAGAAGCATTATTGACTACTGTAATATTACATACAGAAAGCCAATAACTCCATGAGCAGATCATATCAAACGTGTTCCCTTTTTTTTGGGACACCACCCGGTATATAGCGGATGGTGACCCCAAAATATGGAGACCTGCTGTGCTAAAGGTGTTAGGTATTATGTCACAGACAAGTAGGGCAAATATGTCCAAAAAAATAAAATCTCTAAAATTTCTACGACAATGTAAACCGATTCACCCCGGGGAGGGTGATATGCCCATTAACAGCAAAAAGCGTCATATTTTTTATAGGTAAATGCGGATACAGCTTTATATTAATTTCAGATATTTCAACGCAAGTTTATCTTCTGAATTAATTTGATTTGTATGAGCTGCTACCCCCTGAAAAATAAAATTAAGAAAGGATTTGTCTGTTAATTGAAAATTAAACCGGGTGTGAAAGGGTTCAAGTATAAAAATAGTCAAAAGTAAAACTGTCCCATGCAAACGTTTTAGAGTTATTGATTTGATGAAATCTCCATAAATTCTAATCTGTATGTTGTACAGCTAAAATGATCTTCGACCACTGGAATTTTGCAACGTACAGAGAACGGACGGTTTTATTTCCAACGTTTTTATCAAGAAGATTTATGAAAACTCTTAATAACGAGACTTCTGGTAAAAAATGGAGAAATGTGGACACTTTTTATGGGGTGTGCCTCCTTGTTCTCGTCTTGTTCTCGTCTTTCAAACCACTACCGCAGCGTAACTTCTCCGGAGGTGCGAGCGAGAACGTTCTACAAATTAGCATGCGCAGAATAGTATGTTTTCATGATCACAAGAAGAAACGTTTCGGCAGCAATTCTGTTTGAAAAAGTATTGCTTGAAAGTACTAGATTTTCCAAATCTAAACTGTTAGTCTACAAACACAGAAAATTGATGCAAATCTTTCATTGGCTGTTTAGCGACAATGGAACAATAGCAAGAGCACTGTAGAACAGTGAAGATTTGGTTTCACTTTGTTTGTTTTGCACTAAGCCTAAAAACCTCATTTACGGGCAAATGTTGGCAACAGCGTAACTTGCCAGCCACATATCCACATGTATACCGGGTGACGAAAAAAAGAGCAATGCCCGTTTGCAAGGTTGTACAGTGAAATCCTTGAGACTAGAAATATGAAATTTTGCATAAAACGATGTCTGAAGAGCAAACTTAGAGTTTGGGATATCATCCAGTCATTTGCAACCACGTTTACCTGTCCAAAACATGAAATAAAAATTGCCCTAACCCGTGAGTAAGTTAAATTATTTTCAATCCGTGTTTTGACATTAAAAAAAACCTGCTTGTTATAATGGCGCTGTTAGAGTTTAAAATTTGAAAAGATTCACTGATAAAATTCCCCAACTCACTATAAAAGCAAGCAGGTTGTTTTAAAGTCAAAATGTAGATTGTAAACAAATGGTGATTTTTTTAATTGACTTGAAAGCAGACAGATGAGGGCCGTTTTATTTGCCAGTTTTGGCCATGTAAACGTGATTGTAGACAAAACTCAAACCAGAGCTGTAAAAAAGTATCGAAACTAGGTTCCAGAAAATTTTAATCCTGGCAGAAACAAATATTGAAAAATTAAAATTGAAGCTGATCAAGTATTGGTCATCATTTTGGCTGAGCATGAACTAAAAAGATAAAAATAGGTTTCCGTGGTTCATTTCCAGCACCCCCCAAAACAACAGTATCACCGACAACGACCTTCGCTAATCATATCACAAGGTTATTCCGGTTTTTTCCCACATAAAATTTCCACGCTATTTGTCAGAAAGAAAGCTACTTTTTGCTGCACTGTCCCAAACTGTATGTTTGCCCTTCGGACTCCATTTTGTACACAATTCGCGATTTGTAGTCTCACGGATTTCCAGCAATAGCCCTGAAAATGTCGATAGTTTTTGTGGGTGACCCGGTACATATCCACATGCATACGAGCAAATTGCACAGCAATAAATGACTGCTTCGCGCGCGCTTCATAGCGACATATCATTCTTTATTTATAACAATTTCTTTAAAGTCTTAAAATAATCTTACGATGCTGACAATCATCCTTTGAAATGTCACTCTTACAAACGCATCTTTTCTGATGGCCAACTACGACACACAATTCCCTGCACGTATTTGGTTGACATGGATTTTGAAAACCTAAAAAATAATTTGCGAAAATATCTCCTTCAAGATTCGCTATAGTACAACTTTCATGGCTTTCATATCAATTTTAAACCAAAAATCTTTTGGCAATCAATCTCTTTTTCTTCATATATTCATCATAAATTTTACAACAGACACAAATTACAAGACAATACAAAAGAAAGCACGTTATAGCATATAAATCTGTCGTGGCCTAAAACAAAACCTTGTTACACAAACCATAGTTACAAGGATTCTAAAATACAATACATAAAAAAAACGAAACAAACGAGGAGAGGAAATTTGATATGTTCTGAGATTATTTGAATCCAGAATATATTTGATTGGTGCCTCAAGAATTTTAACATTAGAATTAAGAAGCAATCTATCACAAATAAACAACAACAGTCTTCATCCATCATTGATCTCGACTAACTCAAATAAGTTTTAGCTAAACTAAAATTTTTCTTTCCCCCTCCTTTTGGCTCTGGAACCCAGCGTAGACCAATAACTCTCTTAAGTTACAGTCAAAGGTTTCTTAAGCTTTCATTTGCGAATTCTGGCCCAGTTTTCTCTATAGGTTTTTCACGATAATGAGGTCCAAGTTGACAAACGAACAACTAAGAGAGCTTTGACCGTAGAATTCATTGGTTATAAAAGAGTTTATTACATTTAATCACATTTTCCATAAAGAATTTGAATTCAACAGTCTTTTTTACAACAAAAATTTCCAATTACAACAAAATTACACAGCAATTACAGCAGAAGAATATACGAAAATAAAGAAAAAAAGAAAATGTTTAACTGATTACCTGGTGGCAGAGTTTGCATTTGATTTTGAACAATCCGAAGGTTTATTACTTTGTTCGCAGAATCTGCGTTACGCGCTAATATAGTCACTTTTCCTTTACCAAATTTATTTACTTTGAACAACGAAGTCGTTCCCCACGTAATACCGTACAACGAGTCTTCAAATATTTCGATGATGTATGGGTAGTCTATTTCTGGATGTGTTTCTCTTGACAGCACCATTACTCTAGAGGAACCATCCAAATTTATTGCACTGATCGTTTTTTGCTGTGTATCAGCCCAATAAAATCTTTTAGTAGGCCCATCTAGAGCAAGGCCAGTTGGCCATTCAATGCTTTCAGATATAAATATTTTTGGACTGTTTCCATCCATTTTTGAAGTCCAGATGGCTGGCTTATCTCCCAGTTCAATCCAATACATTTGCCTGTAGAGAAATCATCAAGAATACTTCATAAACTTCCCTCCATGAAAAATACATTTAAACTGTGTGAAAAAGTAAAAATAAACATATTTTAATATTTATGAAAAACTTTGAAAGTATTTCATGTCCATGAAAAATCAAATTTAGACACATGTCACATGAGGATTATTTGCAGAAACATAATCTAAAATATGTTGATAAAGAGAACTAAGAAAAATAAATTTTGGGTGAGAAAATAGTGAGCAAAAAAAAATTACTCTCTGTAGTTTGAACTGTAGTTTGAACTGTAGTTTGAAACACACTTGTCCGATTTTTGTAATTAACATTTTGTACTAAAATAATTATATTCATAACATTACATTAAAATAATTATATTCATAACATTTTGAAACATTTAATGTTTTAATAGCCTGAAAATAATAGATTTGTCAAAAAACGGTGGAACTGTTGGAAAAACGTTGCGTTGCGTTGCGTTGCGTTGCGTTGCGTTGCGTTGCGTTGCGTTGCGTTGCGTTGCGTTGCGTTGCGTTGCGTGGAGTCTATCAAGAATTTTAACATAATAAGTAAAAACAAAAAAAACAAGTTAAAAGGTTAAATTTTATGAATCAGTTATAAAATCAAGAAATAAAATTTAAACATACCCTTGAATAGGATCCAGCAATAAATTAAATGGATTCTTCAATGTTTTTGTGATCTTGTGAAGGTTTTCACCTTTCATGTCTGACATCATAATACTTGGTTTTCCGGCTTTCTTATCAATCCAAAAAAGATTTTTCCCCACCCAGTCGACCGCCAGTGACACAGGAACCACGTCAGTGATATTCAATATCAACCGATTATAAGCAACATTTCTCTTCACTCTATTGTGTGTGATCCTCTTCGCTGATAAAATTAAAAAAATATTGTCATAAATCATTCCAGTTCATTTTAAAGCAAAAACCAGATAAACAGAACGAAGAATTTTAATAGAATCAACTTCATTCAGCTTCATATCAGCTTCATTCAGCTAAAAAAATTAATTTGAAATAAGTCCCCCCTCTCTATTAAGCATCCTCGAATTTCTTAAGAGAAAGGCTCATACAGTCAAATGCAAGAATTCAATGATAGTTTATAGTGTATTTCAGCGCAACATTTTAAATTTCCAGTTTCATGTGCTTGAGTAAACAAATTGTCTAGTTAAGCTTTTAAAGTCTCTAGAGCCTTCAGAAAACGCCCGTGACTGACTCAAAGCAGTGTATCTTCCTGGAACAATGGTTAGCTGGAATAAGGAAGTCGTAAGAAATGAAACAGCACATTGCAAAAAAAGAACCTTTCGTAGAATTGATATTAATTTTGTAAATAAGCCCCCTCTCTTTTAAGCCTCCACTCTAGAGCCTCTAAAATCAAAAAAGCCTCTTAGTGCTTAATAGAGATTTTGCGGTTTGCAGCTAAAGAGCTAAACCAATTCTTAAAATTGATAATATTCTAGTAGTACCTTAGAAGCATGTTTTCGTGTGAATTTTCAGCTGGATTTATTTCAGCCTAGGCTGCAATTTCAGTCCGGTTTACCCAGGCGAAATTGTTCTGCCATTGCATTTACGTTCAAAATCTATTTTTGGATGGAGGCGAGGTTTTTCAAGGAATTATTACGTCATCTATAGCTGACGTGGTGAAATAAACAAAAGCGGTTTACAAAATAAATTTGACCTTTTAAACGAGTGCCGTCAAAAACGTTTTAATATTCGGAGCAAAAAAATGTAGCTATTTGGAGAATGAGATCAAAATTAACACACTTACCATCGTTGTAATGATATCCTCTAATTTGTTTTGTGTGGCTATCTCCAACAAAAATATGTCTGGTCGCAAGATCAAAATCAAAAGTGTTCATTTTGGAGTTTCGTTCCCTCAAGAATGTGGTATGCTCATATTTTCCAACATTATAATGTGTGATTTTGCTAAGATCTCCATAAGCCGGAAAAATTATGTCTGGCTTATCACCTGTTAAAAATAACGAGTTTATTTTAAATAGACACTTGATATTTTGAGGAAAAGACACTACACTGCAGGCTGCTCGTCCACTCAAAGATGTTTGCAACATGGTAAATAGTAAACATTAAATTAAACACTTTTCGATTTTGAGATCCAAGAGTGCCGAAGAATCGGGAAAAATAGCATTATCAAGAACCGGGAACTTCCTTGTTAATTTGATTTATAAACAACCAAAATGAAAAGCAAGACAATGTCTCAAAATTGCAGTATTTTAGTGAAAAAGATTTGCAAGATTCTTTATTTAATATTATTGCTGAGAACACGCATGCGTGTGAAGCTAACAATCAGCCTTGACTGCAATTTGACGGTACGACCGACGACCGAAGGAAGGATTGCTGGAGATGTTGGCAGGATGAAGCTACGATGCCTAAGGTGGAGGTAAAGTGTTGTTTACAAAATATCAACATGGCAACGTTACAACCAATAAAAAGAAATAAGCTTTAGTGTTTTGGCCAATCAGCAGTATGAAAGGTCATCATTAGAAGATTGTTTTCTTTTGATTCTTCAACTCAAACTAAAGTCAAAACAGGCGAGTTTAGTTTAATCTCTTCACGTCACTTTCGACTTGGCTAGCTGTACCACATGATGGTATCGTAGAAATTGTTTAAAAGGTACTTATTTGTTCTGAAAGCTTTACAAATTTGAAACTTGATTATTTGGGCCTATAAATGTCATTCATTACATCAGAAGAGCAGGCTCAAATATAATACCTAGCTAGATTTGATTGTTCATTTAATTTCAGGCCCACGTCCACTGACGAAAAAACGTATCTAAATTCCAAACATTACAAAACCACATTTTTACCTACAAGTGGAGAAGTACTTTGCTACTGTCAGTTGAAGCAGAAGTTGGTATATATTATGTGTTGAAAAGGAGTACTTTGAATAGAGTTTTGAAAACATAGAAGAATTGAATTGTTAGTCAGAAATTGAAAACGAAATGTATGAATGAAATGTAAAATGAAAATGACAACTCTGGGCATTTAAAACAAAGAAAATAGTAAATTGAATATATAGTGTGCACTATTCAAACACTGCTTAATTCAGTGCTTCAAATAACATGCTTTTAGCAACTAAGCTTAGTTTTGTTCTAAACACAGCCAACTTGTCTAGGTCGAATATTTTGGGACCAGTGTATTTAATCGACTCAAGCAAACATTGAGCTATGAACTTCGAAGAAACATTAAGAAATAAATTGGGACTTAATCCTTTCATCTCTGGAAGGTAACCACGGACAAAATTTATAGGAATTTCAGATGTTTCAACATGAGCCCATTTTTGATGACGTTAGTTCGTATGTACTACTCCCGGCAAAAGGAAAGTTAGATAGAATTTGACTGTTAAATTGAAATAAACACGGGCGTGAGAGGGTTGAAGAAAAGTTCGAGTTGAGTGCTTAGTTTTCTTTCGTGAAGTTAACTAGACGAGGTCAACTGTATATTCTAAATATAAGAAAAAAACACTTCTTAAATCAGTCTCACCTATCGCCTTGCACCACAACCCTAGGTCTTCCTCATATCCATTGACACATGAGCATTTGTATGAGCCAACAGTGTTCAAACATTTTTGACTGCAGACTCCAAATTTTTCACATTCGTTTATGTCAACACATGTTCCATTTTGAAGTTTATGACCTGCTTTGCAACGACAAAAGTGTCCTGTCTTCAGTTGAACGCACTTGTGTGCACACCCACCATTATTTATTTTGCAACTTGTATTCTTACCTATAAACAAAAAAGCTAGTTAAAATAACTTCTATACCGGATGTCTCAAAAAGATGGCAAAGATACTGCCTTAATACATTTAATATTTAATAGCAATTTTTGATTTGCTTCCCACATATACACAATGGACAATTTCACGCAGTTGGTTGACGCTCTTTCTCTTCATCCGTACACAAAGAACGCAACAAGATAAAGCGAGCATTATTTTTGCTTCCAAAAATAAAACAGCGCTTTGAAAATATTTATGAAATCGTGTAACGTAAAAGTAATAGTTTTCAACAATGATGAACAAAACAATTTTTTTGTATGTGCCACAAAGCCATCCAAATGTTAAAATAAAAATTCTCTACATTGCGTAGATACGAGAGGCAAGCAGATCAAAAATTGATCCCTTGATCTCAATGCGTTTTGGCGATTTGGTAAAGTTCAAAATTTTCAGGAAATCATCTATTTTAGAGACTTTAATGGTGTAAAAAACCCCAAAAAAATATTATTTACTGAGTTAGCCTTTGCCTGATAATTTACTGTTTAAATCGTGCAAATCGAGTTAGTAGTTCTTTTTTCTAGAGGCGATCAAACATGTAAAATATTTTTGGGTCACCAAGTATGTTCCAAAAAATCCTTTATAACACATTGGAAAGGCAATTAAAACAAATATAAAATAAATAGGTTGAAAAAGGTATTAATTGCAGTGTTTACCCTTCGCTTAATCTTTAAGAGGCAAGTTTGCTGAATGCTTAGATTAAATCTGTTTAACTTTGAGAAGAAAATATAAAAAGAATTAAAGAAATTGTATAAGCTGTTTTGATTTGTGTACGGGAAATACACTTCGCGCGGAATAAAATTGCAGATCACCCATTCCAAAATATTTCATACAAATAAAAATCCGCCCTTCGGGAACTTGTACACATTGCAATTCAGTTTAACGGTCAAAGAAAGTAAAATGGTAAACAAAAACCTAAAGTGCACCCAGCCTCGTCTTCCCCATCTTTACAATCACGCATGCCATTGCAAACTTTCTCGTTGGCGATACATTGAGAATCCTTGCATCTGAATTGCGCGCCACAATGCTTGCAACCCAGCTCATCAGTGTTATTCGTGCAGTGACGTATTCCGTCGCATCTTTTCCATTTTCGTATGCAGAGGCCATCTGAACAGCGAAATTGTATCTTCAAATCACAATAATTCTTTTTAGCTATAAATAAAAACGACAATTATTTTCGTGTATACAGTTAACATACGTTATCTTGAACTCTTACGGAAAATTGAAATCTGTTCGAGATAGAGAATTTTCGAATTAGCGAAAAGTATTTCATCAGAAAGCATAGGAAAGGGAAACAAACATTTTGTTCGAAATAGCAAATGCTCGAGATAACATGCAGTTGAGATAGCTGATGTGAACTGTATTACAAAACGAACCCGGCAACAGAAAACCAAAATATCTGCCTCTGACAAACTGTGCATTTTCGTAAATGTTCAACAAAAATTACTTTCACAAATATGTTATCACTTTCGTAATCTTCATTTCACAGTACAAAAATCACATATAGCGTTTGTTGTTACAATTATTACATACACAAAACAACATATTTGATATGAAAGACAACACATTTGAAACATAGACTTCGAAACAATGGCAAGTGAAATGAGATAAAACAAATTAGTGCACATATTAAAACAAAAAATATATCACATTTTTAAGACATTGAACAGAAAATTACTGTGGCACATTAATAAATAAAAATTTACAATAAGATAAAACCAAATTTTTTGCAACTTTCCCCATGAAACGTTCCAGCGACATAATATCTGCCATCAAATTTCCAGATTGAAACTGCTCACTCCTACTTGGACGAGTAATAAGATCTACGTCACAACTCTTTTCCATTTTTCGCGCGAAAATACCAAAATTGGCACCTTTGAGGGGCTGTGAATAATTTTGGTTTGGAATTTTTGATTTCTGGTTTTTGATCCAAACATTTGAAACTATTATATTCAATTAAAACCTTTAGGTCGAGAATTTGGTTGCATTAGCACAATAAGCAAGAAACTACATACCACAATTTTTTGGAATTTCATCACTTTTATCCGCACAGTCATTGTCACCATCGCAAACCCAGCGAAGTTTAATGCAAGACTTATCCGCACACTGAAACTGATCATCAGGACAACGAGTAGTGTTGGAAGGACAACCTGCAAAAAATGCACAATGATTTTATACAGCTGACTTTCACAGTCTGTCTTCTGTTACGGTGATATGTCTACTAAGATACAAAACACATTTCAATTCAAGTACCAAAACCTGATTTTCCAAATTGCTGGCACTGTTTGCAGCCACAGCATTACGCTTTTTTTGCAGCCACATTATTACGTCAAGTAGTCTCAGCATTTGAATTAGATTAAAGAAGAGCAAAGAACATAATAAGTGCACCAAGTAAGGGTTAGTTGAGGTAAAATTAAGGTAAAGCAACCAAGTAAAACAACGGGTCTGCTAATGCTGCATACACCTCTCAACGTCACGTTGAATACAGTAAAACCCCGAAAACAAGAACATATGAAAATTAGCCTTCGCGTAGGCGAAGACCTTCTAAGGAAAATAAGAGCATACAGAGTGTTTTTTTGGAAAAGGTTACTTACCGATAAGAACCAAAAAAGACTAATTTTTTGCATGTTCTTATCAGATGAAACAAAAATCAAGAAAAAGCAAAACTCAAATGTCAGAAATCATACTTTTTAAACTTTAATTTTGAAAAACAAAATCAATTCAAAATATTGCACAAATGTTGAGGGAAAACAGATTGTCTAATCTACGAAATGTTGTTCATTAAAGATTTGAAGCCAAAATTGAACAAGC